>JAIPRM010000321.1:0-26348 GCA_025469315.1 Stegophylla sp. TES_Ste_2020 | reverse complement strand
TTTTTTGGAAAAAACTACCCAAAATTTGACAAAAACGACTCGGAAACCATCATTTTTTGATCCGAATTTTATGAAAATTTAAACATAGATAGAAAATCCTATAAAAAAGTTTTTGGCGCAAGAAAATAATGAAAATGTGAAAAAAAATTTTGGATATTTTTTTTTCTTATATTATTAACTTACTTCGTTCAGAATCGTTTTACTGAAGAAATGATTTATCGTTTCTTTAAAATTTAATACGCCCGTCAAGAGAAGACAACCCGTCGTGCGAAAGTACACCCATCGTGCGAAGTATGTCCGTCTTTATATTAAATATTTTGTGTAAAATTTTATATTTTGATAAGTAATGATAATAAATAAGGAATTAAATGTATTGTAGGTACTCGAAAATAAAGTTAATTTCTTGCATTGACCATTTGAATATTATATTCATATGTTTTCAACATCTAAACGGTGACGATTTTCCGAATATTTTTACTATAAGTCATTTGTAACATGGAAATTATAAATAGTATATTTATGTATACATGTCGCTGGCATGAGTCAACAACTTTTATTTGATTAAAAAAATAATAACTAATTTAGTTTAGGTATGTACGCACAATATTAATAATGTTATAAACAAAAATAGTTTATAACATTATAATATTTGACAAAATGTCAAATATTTATACATTTTTAGATTAAACTAATGTGGTAGATAATATACATACATAATATATAATAATTAGTAGTGGATTCAGAGTTTGTGCAAGGGGGGAGGCGATTTTTTTTTTTATTATTATATTATGTTTTTTTCATATTACACTTAATTCTGTACAAAATGTGTTACAATTATTTATTTATATATTTATGAGATAATGCATTTTAGATTCTGAATGAAGTGAAGAAGCTAGTGTTTTTACAATGATGTTTATTTTTTTATTTTATTTTTTTCTGTGTACAACTTTTCGTATAGAAATACTTGTCCAAAAGTTTCGATCAATAACTTTTTGAAACCGGTTTATATAAATATATAATAATAAATATCCGGATATGCCTCTAGATTGTACTTTGAAGAGGTCATTTTTTGAATTTCTCAATTCTTCAATTTTTTTTTTGGAAAAAACTACCCAAAATTTGACAAAAACGACTCGGAAACCATCATTTTTTGATCCAAATTTTATGAAAATTTAAACATAGATAGAAAATCCTATAATAAAGATTTTGGAGCAAGAAAATTTTGAAAATGTGAAAAAAAAATTTGGACATTTTTGGAAAATGTTTTTTTTTCTTATATTATTAACTTCCTTTGTTCAGAATCGTTTTACTGAAGAAATGATTTAGTTTCTTTAAAATTTAATACGCCCGTCAAGAGAATACCATCCGTCGTGCGAAGTACACCCATCGTGCGAAGTATGTCCGGCTTTTTTTTAAAACTGGAATTTTTTTTTTCAACCATTTAAATTTGTAAAAATATTTTTTTTTAATATTTAACTTGTTTTCTATGAAGAAATATTTCATATGACCGAAAGACAATGAATTTGAAATTTAACCTATGAAGACTAAAATTTAAAATGCCTTGGTTAACTAATCGTTATTAAATAGTGAGTTCAATAATTTCTTGTTTTGAGTTTCAGTGAATCATTATCTATCATCTAAAAAATATCAAGACTATATTAGACCCATTATCTTTGTTTTAATCAAAATATTTTACCTAAACTTTTAAACTACCATTTTATATGTTTTACTTTCCATTAATACATTCGCTACATATCTATTTTTGTACCACCTGACGCTGTACGTATAGCATATTCGAAACAATACTTATAGCAATGCCATTTGGAGTTGTTAGCACTATTCACAGAGATATATATATAATGTGTATTTTATATATTTGTGGCGCTAGTGTATAATTTACACATTATATGCTAATAATGTCAATTGGCATACTGGTCATTTCCATAAGAGAAATTAACAAAATATTTATTTCGACTCATATGTTCAATAAAGTGGAAAATTTTAAATATGAACTAGCATTATCAAAACTATTATGATCCACATTTAAATTTCGATAAATGAAATGTAAAAACCAGTGGAGAGTAGAAATAGAAATACGTCAAATATGTTTATGAATATCATATAATTATATAAATAAAAGACTAATTCCTTAATATATATCCATACTGATTCATTTCCATAAGAAAATAAACAAAATATAAATTTAAATTCGTAAATATTTAGTAAAATTGAAAATTATAGAATCAAACGTAAATTGATAACAAATGTTAATTTTTAGAAACATTTTTCGAAATAATATAGGTAGTTGAATGCTTGTAGGTAACGCTGACAAAAAGTTTGTTTTAACGCTCACAGAAATTTAAGTCCTTAAAAATTGGTATATTGAATGACACCAATTGCACATGGACAGTGACGCTATTGACACCAATTGGTGTTGAACGCAGTGAACGCGTTAATATAAAACATAATATTAAATGAAAAACTTAAAGAAAAAAAAAAAAAACTGCTAAACAAAATTCAAAATTGTATAACTCAGCCAGCTAAAAAATATAAACAGTTGAATAATGTTTCTGTACAACATATAGTCATCATTACAAGTTAAAGTTGATATTAATTACATTTCACACTATTCCCATACATGCATTTATTTATCAATGAATTTAGTAATAAAATGTATTTTACTATCAGATTTTTCAGGATCACTAATAGGTTGCCCATCTAAATTCAATCTTCTTTTATAAATATTATGATCAACTTGCAAATGCGTTTCACCGGAATTATCAACTGCATCCAGTACTAAAACTAAAAATATTCATTTTTAAAATTAGACATTTTGGTAAATGATCTTCAATAAGCAAAAATAAATCAAGTATACATACAGTCACAAGAAATCTTAGGAACAATAACATCAAAATTTATTTGCAACTTTTTATTTCGTGAAGTGTCAACGAAAAGTTCTTCAGTTGGAGTGTTGTCAAGATATTCAACTAAATTTGATACCATCAAAAATACAATAATCAAGAAGCACACTAAAGAAACTAAACAAAACAAAAATAATCGAAAGAATAATTAGATCAATAGTAACAATTTTAGTTTTTAATTAAAAGCCTAAATAAAACATAATAATTTAATGAAATAAAAAGAATATGAGAACATACAAAAATAAAATCTATTCCTATTTATTTGACAAATTTGTAAATTTTAATATATTAAATGTATTTATACAATATTAATATGTTTTAAATATTAATTACCACATAATATACAATTACAAGTTGTAAGCAACAAACTACCAATTATAATTTGACTACCTATCTAACAAAATAAAACAAATTAAAAATTATTGTTACTTATATTAACTACAAAAAAGTTACCTACATAATAAACATCAGTAATATAAAAAAATAAGATTAATAAAATAATTATTTATAATTGATTTTTCCAATCCAATGACAAATTATAATTTGATATATATAAATATAACAAGTATACAATTAATATTAATGAATTACATATTTAATTTTCAAGAAAAAATTTAATTGTTATATAGTAAATTATAGATAAAATAAATAAATAAATAGGTATAGATCAATATTATAAAATTATTTAAAAAAACATCCATCCTTGAAATGTGTTTTACCTATTCCACCCCATACAGTTTTTATTTGAACTTCTTCTAATGGTTTTGCAAATGCATCAAATTGTTTCAGTGTATTCATACAAAAGAAACTTTTCTTTGAACTCATTTTGTTTTTAAATTAAAATAAAATACTTGATATTGTATTCTCCTCCACAAACAGAATTCTTATTTAAATTTTTAAACACGTCAACTAAGATACTAAACTATGCTATTAGAATATCTGGTGTATACTGTATACCAGTAATATAAACATTAAAATATGATTCGTCGATATAGGTCTATCAGTATTTTGTTTATTATGAGTTTATACCATAGATATGATAATGTATATTATGTCTATGGTTTATACCACGGACTAAGATAGTATGGACTGGAAACGATAATGATTTCACCGGGCCGCTTGTGGTACTCGTAGTGTAGTACCCGTAGGAAAAGAGCGCTATTACGTTCATATCTTGAACTATTAAAATATGGAACTTGTCTTCTTACTTCTTTCATGAATATAGGTGGCGCTCTTTTCTTACGGGTACTATTTCCCCCCCGGCAACGTTTCTCCAAACCTTAAGAGGCCCGGCTCCCTGCCACCCGCCTGCCTATTCGTTTCTAGTCCATACTATCTTAGTCCATGGTTTATACCATAAAGATGGGAGATAAGTAAGGAGGCTAAACTTGTAATACGAAAGTCTACATATTATTGTAAACAACGTATACTAAATTAGCCACCATTCTGCGCTGTGGTCGTACGTGAGGCTGGCATATAAGCAAACCATACATTACTAAAGACCCATGGGAAATCGCGAACTCTCATTGGCTGTACTTCGTTTGTGATAACATTTTCAGATGCTGATAAACACTTCAATTTTGAACTACTTTGCACATTTCATATCTTACAATCTTAGTTTAGCGATGGTTATGGGATTCTGAACATAATATTCCAATTGAAAAACGTAAACCATTAATAAATTCTAGTGCCAAGAAATCAAAATTTTCCCAAAATATCAAAATTACTTTCAAAATATCATTATTAATTTTAGGCTGCGTATAGTACTTGTTTGGATCAAAGAATGATGGTTTCCAAGCCTTTTTTGTCAAATATTTGTTAGATTATCCCCCCCCCCCCAAAAAAAATTGAGGAATTGAAAAATTCGAAAACTTATCTCCTTAAAGTATCAAATTGAAACAAATCTGGTTTCAAAAAGTTGTTGGTCAAGACTTTTGGACTAGTATTTCTATATGTACATAGAAAAAAAAAAGAAAAAAAGGCCGGACATACTTCGCACGATGACGATGAGTATTCTTCGCACGACGAGAGGTATTCTTTTGACGGGTGTATTTAATTTTAAAGAAACGATAAATCATTTCTTCAATAAAACGATTCTGAACGAGGGAAGTTAATAATATAAAAAATAAATGAGAAAAAAAATGTTAGAAAAATATCCAACATTTTTTTTTCACATTTTCAAATTTTTCTTGCGTCAAAATCTTTCTTATATGATTTTCTATCTATGTTTAAATTTTCATAAAATTCGGATCAAAAAAAATTTTTTTGTCAAATTTTGGGTAGTTTTTTCCAAAAAAAAAATTGAAGAACTGATAAATTCAAAAAATGATCTCTTCAAAGTACAATCTACAGGCAAATCCGATTTCAAAAAGTTATTGGTCGAAACTTTTGGACAAGAGTTTCCATACGAAAAGTTGTACACAAAAAAAATAAATAAATAAATAAACATCATTATAAAAACACTAGCTTCTTCACTTCGTTCAGAATCTAATATAGTAAATATCATTGTAAAAACACAAATATTTAATTAAAATAACAAATTATTAGCAGGCACTTACTGTTTTTTTTTTTTTTTTTTTTTTTTTTTATAGATTTTAACCTATTTTGGTATAGAAATATGGGTGGATATATTTTTTTTTTTTGTTTTACTCGAAAATATATATTTATTAACAGTTATTTTGAGAAGAGGGAGGGCGGAAAAACTACAATGCCCAGGGGAGGCAAAAGTCTAAATACGGTCCTGGTTTTAGAGAAAAAGTTGACTAACGATTTTCGAGACTTTTTCAGGTCAATTAGACGTACATGTCAGTGAGATCATATTAAATTTTCAAGTCTTAATATCAAAAATCAAAAAAATTTATTGCATAAAAACTAACAAAAAATGAGAAATTTCCGAAACTTTTAAAATATTGTACTTAACTCAAAATTGATCAAATCTTTTTGAAATTTGTAAGAAATATTCTCTTGACTATTTTTAGTATTTAGTAAAAGTTTCAAGTCACTAGCGGCATTATTTTAGAAGAAATGTAAAAAACAATTTTTAATTTTTACGGAAATTCCTGCAATAACATATTTTGCCGTTTTTTGTCAATTATTTGTCAAATTTTCCATGTTATTGAAGAAAGAATTGAGAAATTTGAAAAATAACTTCTCAAAAGTACCATCTGGGTGTGATTTCGGATTTTGGAGTTACTGATCGAAACTTTTGGATAAGTCTTTCTGTACAAATAAGTGTTCATAAAAAGAGAAAAAAAAATATTATGGATAAAATCATAAGCTTCTTCGCTCTGCTCAGAATCTTAAAGTTGACTGATGATTTTCGTTAATTTTTCAAGATAATTAAACACATATGTGAGTGGAGTCATGTTGAATTTTCAAGTCCTATAAATGTAAAGAATTTAAAATTTTATAAAATAAAACTTACAAAAAATGAAAAATTTCCAATAATTTCAAATTTCGATATTTCGAATTTAGCTCAAAATCGGTTAAATATTTTTAAATTTTTAAGAAATATTCGCGTGACCAATTTTAGTAGTTGACGAAAGTTTCCAATATCTAATTGAATTATTTTTGAAGTTATGTTAAAAAGTATAATTCAATTTTTTGACAATTCTGGTTATGTCATATTTTACCGTTTTTTGTAAATTTTTCGGTAGTTTTCCTTATTCTGAAAGAAAATGCCGAGAAATTTGAAAAATTACCTTTATAAAGTACAATCTGGATATTATTTCCGATCTTACTGATCGAAACTTTTGAGCAAGTGTTTTTATATGAAAAAGTGTTTTCAGAAGGGAAAATAAACATCATTGTAAATTCATAAGCTCCTTCACAAGTTTTAAAGGTTGATATGTCAAATTTTGGGAAGTTTTTTACAAATTTTGAGAAAACTCTTAAGCATTTTTAAAAGTTACCTCTGAAAAGTACCATCTAGGGGTATAAATTCTTATTCAAAAAGAAAAAATATTCGTAATGTAACAATAACACAAATAATAAAAATCTGATTTTCTTTCTTCGGTTATGATATTTTTGTTAAAACATTTCGCTGGGTGGGGGGCAATGGCTATCAGGTCCCTTTCGTATATACGCCAATGATTCTATTATTACCAGAGAAGAGAAAAACATTTTGATGAGAAAAAAAGTCTTGCACCAAAACATTTCTCATATTATTATTGTTCCAAAGGTGAAATCAGAACTTTTTCTTTCTTTTTTTTTTTAATGGGGGAGGAGATTAAACAAAAACAGATCAAATATACATTAAATTAATAATTATTACATGGCTTAAGCATTTTAAAATATTTTGGGGTTAGGTTATCCTCTCTTTGAATTTGTGCCTGTACTTTCTAGGTGTCTATATTTAAGTTTTAATAAAGTATGGATAAAAATGGGGTAGTTTTAAAGGCGTTTTTGTCATATGCTGGGTAGGTTTTTTAAAATTTTGAGAAACGTTTTGGGAATTTTGAAATTTACGTTTCAAAAGTACCATATATAAGCAAATTATGTTTCAAAAAGTTGCTATTAGAAACTTTTGAATAAGTATTTCTATACGGAAAAGTGTTTCAAAAAAAAAAAAAAAAAAGAAAAACTAAACATTATAGTAAAAAAATTAGCTTCTTCGTTCCACTTAGAATTTGAAAGTTATAATTTTATAACACACGATATAAATTATCACAATATATTAGATAACAACATAAATCAGGATTTTTTACTTACTATAGGAATTTTTTTCCGGGGTTCTTCTTCTGGGGATTTTTTTTCCGACTATCGAACTTTTTGAAGGCACAGCCCGGGGTTGAGGCATGGGTAAAGCCGGGTTATATCATAAAGAGGGCGAAATAAAAGAATTTTTAAACACTGGTGTGTATTCGTGTGTGTGATCATACGACCATAATATTAGGGTAGCCAGACGTCCCGTATAATACGGGAACGTCCTGTATTTTAACTAAATGTCCCATTGTCCCGACTACTTTCTTCAGGACATCAAAATGTCCCGTTTTTTCCTAAAAAAATAGACATAAAATACAATTTAATATCCTCTTGACCCTTGGGATATCAGTGACTATTAAAAAATATTCATTCTTCTAATAAATATGATACATATATTGATCATGAACAATCAATTAGTTTGGTAAGGTTAAAATTTGTAAGCTATACATATTTTTATGTGATATTTGTTTGATAATTTTATTCTTATTGCCTAATAAAATGACAAATGGTATTGCCAAAAGAGCACTAAGTTGTTTATTATTATTATTACTATTTTATGAAGTTTAAAAATGTCGTATATATAGATACTTTATTTAGTGTTCGTTTATTATAAACCAATGCTATTCAGATATTATCTATTCAAATATAATAAAAAATGTATATAGAACTTTACTAAAAACATTTTCATTTAAAAAAGGATAAGTTTTTTAGGGAGGAGAAGGGGTTGAAGTTATTCAGTTTTTTCCCGTATTTTAAATTTTAAAATCTGGTAACCCTAACTATAATCTGATACTAAATTTTTAATACATTTAAGATATTTGAAATATTATAATTCATATTGATTATCCACCTGAACGCCTAGCACACACACACACATACACACACGTTCGCGCCATTACAAAATAATATCAAATGTGGATTGTGGAACAGGTTTCCACACTAGCACATTCATATATACACGCACACACGCATACATATATTATACACAAGAAAACATTATGATATGGCATTCATTATACATTTTTTAACAGGTGCCTATAGAAACATCGTAGACTATACGCGCCACGCGGCGACGCCGGTAGACTACCATCGTCCATCATCGCCGCCGTGACCCATTGGACCGGTTCTCGTGGATAGAGGCATTTCTTTGGTAATCGTGCAAAGCACATTCGTAACTTGGTTTAGCTAATTTTATTTTAATATTTTCATAGTAATTATGGTTGTTTTATTACATTTTTTTTGCATGAGCATTATTATTAAAAAATTGGAACTGTTATCAATTTCTTAAACTGATAACAGCAGCTGTGTATGCCGTTGTATTACATTATCGTCAACCCTTGAGAGACGCGCGCGCCATCGTTTAATAAGTAATAATATCATCGGGGTTCGGGAATCCGTCGTCCTGTTCCCGGGGTATGTTTACAGTAATACAGTCGTGTCGTATTCGTTGTACATCCATAGACGGTGATATTCGAGTATCCTACGATTTCTACGCTAACGGTGGTGGCAACGCAACAGTGGGCCTCGTCGGTTTAGTTTTGAAAACATTATGATGCAGGCGGCCAATTATGAATTTTGATGCCGATAGCTCAGTAAGTTCGATGAGGTGTTTAACACGATGTCGCCCGTCTCTTTGGAGCAACCGGCAAGACAACTTTTTTTGTTGATTTTACTGACCACGTTAATGTGTTGTCACCCGAAAGTGGGCTGTTCCCGTTTTAATTTATTCAATCGGGTCAGTGATGATTTGGCAGGAATCGATTTCCCAAAAATGCCATGAGCTAAAAATGCACACCAATAATAATAGTTCTGGCAAGAAGTTTCCTTTTCTGAAAGGGGATTATCCTTGCTATTATAATTTATAAAAAGTTTCCCATTATATACCCCTCATTTACTCTAACCAATAGATACCTACCAAATTTTATTGCCACTTTCAAGTTTTAGATCATACAAAGGATATTATGCTTATTTATTTATTTTTTCTATAAACTATAACACTGAAATCGGTATCTATAAATAATTTTAATGCAATTAATACATTATTTACAGCAGTCAAATTGGAAATTATGGGGTGAAGAACGAGAAGAAGGTGCAATTTACACAATTTATTTGAAAAAAGTGCGATATCAAAATCCTACAAAAACACTAATATTAGTATGTTATTTATTTAAACTAAGATATTTTTAATATTTTTATTGATTTATAATATCTATGTACCTATATATATATTTAAATTAAACATTTTATTTCACTACTACAGGAATCTGATGATGAACGATCACATTTGGAGTGGGAAACAAATAGAGTAAAATGCATTAAAGCCGGAACAATTGAAAAATTAGTTAATAGCTTGGCATCAGATGATGGCGAATTAGAACCTAGTTTTGTGAATATATTTCTTGCCACCTATAGAACTTTTACATCACCACATCATATTTTGTCCTTATTAATTGAAAGGTATGATTATTATAAAATTGGTCTAAAATTATATAGATATTATTAAACTATTTTTTAAATCAACTAATCATTATAATATGTATGCTAAGGTATTTCATACCTTCTTCTCTAATCATTTTATGTTTTGTAGTTATTTATGATTGAAGTAGTGATAGGTCGCCTCTGAATGAATTATTCCTTGGGAACAAGTCCAAAGGGAGGGATTGGGATGATTTCACCTATTTATTTCTTTTAGGTGTAATAGGTTCAAAACTAAATTGTTCTGCACTCATATTATGTATCGATATACCATATGCTTTTGTGTAATTCAATGTACGAAAATTGAAACACAAGATAGTAAGTACTAATGAGATTTATTAGTGCTTGCAAATTATTATAACCTATTTTTAATTTTATATTTTTTACATGCATTTGCTTTACACACACACTCATTCATATATATTTATTAGCTGAAGTACCCATCGTTGCTGGTTCAAAGGAAATATTTGCTACATTAAAGTTGGTAAAAAATCCGTCTTTTTTTTCTTCCTCCTTTCTCTCATTCTTTTTCTATCTTAGTCTCTCATTTTTCTTTCATCCCTCCTCTTATTTCTTTAGAACATTGAATAAGGTTAGTGACCTATTTTAAAAATTTTCTAGAGAAGTGTTTCAGATTTAAAACAGCTACTGCTCCTTGCACATTTGTACGGTAGGTCAAAGATTTCCCTTCTCAATAAGACATTTTTCCCTGTGGATGAGACTTTCGAATCTAAGGTATTTCCCCCTCCACATTTTCCCCTGTGAACATGGCATTAAGACATAGGAGATATATCTTAACGCACGAGGACTTGTGTGAATCTACAACTGGCAGCATATTAGAGTCTTTAATTTATTTATCTGATTATTTGTTCTCAATACTTTCGCGGTCGGTCATGGAAATATCTGAGATAACCTCGTGCTTTATATCAGAGGTTTTCAATCTAGGGGTCATCAAAAATAATAACAAAATTATTGTTTATTAAAAATATGGTCTTTACTCTATATGTAGAAACACAGCGAAATTGATCATTCTCACGAAGAAAAAAATGTACATGAATTATCATGTTATTAAACTATTAAACATATACTCAATATAAATAAAATTGACAATCTTCGCTAACTGATAGAAAAGTCTAAGAAAATTTAAGTTTTCTTAACAAGTTATTTTCATATCAAATAGCTTCTCTAAATTGTCTTCGTTACATTAATTTCAAAGTTCCTCCTTTTTATTCTCGAAGTAACTACCCGTTCTTTATTCAAATAAGTACCAAAAACTAAGCTGCAAATGAGCCTCTTGCAAAGTTGAAGCGGATTATAAATGTAAAACCCACTTTTTCTTTATTGTAAATTATACCTCATAAGAGAAATTAAGATAAAAAAAATTGGGAGGGGGGAACATATTCATTTGCTCCCTAAAGGTATTAATCTTAGGCGATTTCCTAAAAATCCTGGGAGGATTTGAGTAGTTTTGAGGGAATAAGCTCCCCCACAGCTCCACATTTGTGCCTATGGTTCCCCCCTCCATTAATAGATCCTGGATCCGCCCTTGCCTGCAATACCACCACCATGCTGTCGTAAGCTACAGCAGCAGCGTGAGTGTGTGTACGACTGCGAGTAAATATAATGTGAGTCGTGTACTCAAATTTTGCTAATTATAATTTATTTTATGATTACAATTACAAGATATATTTTGTTTCAAATTACACCATCGTCTTAAGCACATGAATATACTTCGGATTCAGAAAAAAATAAATTGTGAAATATTATTGTATGTTATTAAAATCTTAAAATCATTGTGAAAATCAAACTCCGTTTACATGTAAAACATAGGCGACTATTCATTCATCAGCTCTATGAAGTCACGCGTTCATTAACTCTCATTATCTTATTGAATAATCATTTTTTTAAGTTCAGATATTTACCAAAACGTTTTTCATTACTTTGACAACAATAATAAACCATTATAATAAAAATAAAAATAAAAAAAATAAAAATTAGTGTTGTATTGTCCTTTAAATTATTTTGTGTCATGTAAAATATGTTATTTAAATGTAATTACTGGGTTTTCAGCTCAAATTTTTTAATAAATAAAAAAAAATAAATGAATAAAATAAAAACAAAAAAAACCTACAAATATAATATACTATCATTAAACTTAAAACTGGATAATTAAGCATGCTGTTTGAAATGTATATGAAAGTTCAAGTTTAGAAAACCAAAAAAAAAGGCTATGGAGAAAAAAAAAGGGGTTGCATTACTAAAAAAATAAAAATTGGGGGTCACGAATCAAAAAAGGTTGAATATCTCTGCTGTATATGGTAAGCCCATAAAATGTATTAAATAATAAATATATAAAAAAATTGAACACAACAGTGTAGAGTACTTCTATTGAGTCACAAGAAATATTAAAAAAAAAATTTCGTTAAAATCTTACCGACAGATTTTGAGTTTAATCCGAGCTTACAAAGAATTTTATGTAATAGTATAGGTATGAAAAAAATGTTCAATAAAATACTTTTTTTGAAAACGTGAAAAAAAAATTAATATGTAATATTTAAATTTTGAACGAAGTGAAGAAGCTAGTGTTTTTACTATAATATTTATTTTTTTCTTCTATTACTATACTAAGTTTCGTTTCTCACCAAGCTACATATTATATCTAAATGCAATACATACCATAAAATAATGGTACCATGTTAAGTGTTCAAAAGTCATATGTCATTATGTCAAGTGTTATAAAATCATGTGTCATAAAAGTCATATGTCATAAAAATAATTTCTCATAAATGTCATGTGTTATAAAAAAACGGACATACTTGATATTTTGTCCCATGGATATTCTTTACTTCTCAAGTAGGACTTGGAGGTATTTTAGCCAAATTTTGAGAAATAAATACAATGTATAAAATATTATTTTATACATTGTATCGGGTCAAATTTACCATATTATTTATTCCTTAAATTTTTTATCTTGAATTATCATCTATTTAGTTTTTAAAAACTATCGCCTTTATTGTTACCTAGAATCCATACCTATACAGTAACTCAAATATATATTAACAAAAATTATTTTTATAACACATAACATTTATGAGAAATTACTTTTATAACATATGATTTTATGACACTTAACTTTCGAACACTTGACCTAGATTCAAAATAATATCACTTTGGGATTTTAATTTCGACTCTAATGTGGATCATAATAAATCTAGTTGACTTAAGTATGTGATAAAAGTTTTTCATACCTATTACACTGTGTTGTGTTGTACACACAATTTATCTTGCTTACAATTGTGTTTTCATTTTAAGATATAGAACAGGTTTAATAGTAGATTTATTTAGTAAATTGATTTCAGAAAATGAATTCCCAAAGTCGGTTGCACTAATATTTAGTAATAATTAATATTACACAATTGGTAATATCAAAATAGTGTATAAACATATAAATATCACACAATTGATAAAAAAAAAAAAAAAAAAAAAAAATTAAATTTCAGACTTTTACTAACACTGATATTTATCCTAAGATTTACCAAATCTCGTTTGTAAAAGTCCGAACTACAAAAATCATTCGGGGTTTGATTAAACTATTTTGTATATCCCATAGGCGCAATTAGAGGGCAGCTTGAGGGGGCTGAGCCCCCTCAAAACTACTCATAGCCCCCCCAGAAATTTTGAAAATTACTTAAGGATAATGCCTTTTTGAGGCTAAATCAATCAATAATACATATTAGCCCCCCAAAAACGTTCTTCAAGTTGCGCCAATGGTATATCCTAGGTTTTACCAAAATCAATTGGTAAATGTCCGAAATACGGACATTTACTGAGAGCAGTTGGTAAAACCTAGGATTTACCGGTAAATCCTAGGATTCACTGGCATTCGTACTTTTACTTTAACATATATATGTATATAAATAAAATTCTATTTTGAATTTGGAAATACTACCATACCTGAATGATAACCAAGACAAAATATTTTATAGTTAAATTTAATGGATACTAATAAGCAGGGTTTGAGACTTCTAGCATTTGCATATTTGTTTATAAAACTAAAAAATAGTAGAGTCAGCTACAAATCCATTTCATACTAAAAGGAAGACAGCTTTAAAAGTTTTTAGTGCATATTTTAGGGTCTTTGCGTTTTTTCTTCTATTTTTATAAGTATCATGCTATTTTTGCATATAATTTGTTAATCTGAAAAAAAATTAATTGGTTTTGTGGTTTGTACTTAGTGAGCCGCAAGTGTTGCTTTAAATTCCTCTTTTACAAAAGCTGCGTTCACATTAAGAATGTTTAGCGTGAACACCAATTTGACCTAAAAACTATTTTGTTTGTTCGCTTATATAAAATAAATGCGACCACCAAATTTATCAACACCACACCGCCACTCGCCAAGTGATTTATATTTTATTGTTTACCTATAGATAAAAATATTCCAGTAATATGGTAGATATGTTTATTGTATCTCGCAACTTAACTATTTCTTTGAAAAACCGTAGTGTTTACGAATATAGTATTTAGTAAGTCTTGGTTAGAAGTAGATTTATATAGACTTTAAGAAGTAGATTATATGTATAAATAAATATTTTTAGAATTTGAATCAATCAAAACATTTTTCAAATTTTTTTAGAGCATATTTAATTTTTTTATTGAGCATATTATAATGCATATTTTACTATTTTTTAAAGCATATTATAGTGCATATTTCATGGTTTTTTAGTGCTAGAAGTCTTGAGCCCTGCTAATAAGTAATAAGGTCTAAATACTCTAAATGATGTATCGAATTTATGCGCTTTATATCATTGGAATTTATGATATTGTATATAAGGAACAATCAACAAAAGAACTAATAAAAATAATTTCATACCATCATTTTACAAATTGGATTTACGTGTTTTGTATTATTGGAATAATATTTTTTAAAAGGTATGAAGAAACAAGTCGTTTGAACTCGTTCCTTTTATGAAACGGAAAAGAGAGGGACATATATCCCATAATTAGATTAAAATAATGAATCTTGTTTTTCATCTTCTCTACATAATATTATCTATTTATATGATCTCAGTGTACACCAGTGTTGCCACGATAGGTTCTGTACTATAAAATAACACAAATCATTTACATGAACTTCTACTACATCAACTGTTAATAATGAGGACATTAGTTTTAAACAACTCATGTGATAGCTTTTTCTAAGAAAAACAGTAATCTGGGATTATATATGCTAGACTTATAATCAAAAAGAGTAATTTATAGTTGATGACAAGTAAAAGTGTAAGTACTTAGTCAGGAATGGTCTAGGCAAGGGGGTTATAGGGATATTTTCTTGGGACCAATCTCGATTTGAAAATATGGGATGGTCGACGACCTGTAACTATGCATACTTGCTATGTTATACTTAGCAAATACATAATTAGAATTTCTTAGTTGTAATAGTGTAAAAAAAAGTACATTAAACTTGATCTCAAAGTTTGTTATAAGGTGCTATACAAAATCAACACACATTAAGTTAATTTTATTTGTTTCCTTTTAGCTGTTAAGTGTTTAATAATATCATAGTATACACAGGTTAATAATTTGAAATCACAGTTTTAATAAACTGAAAATTATTAAAAACTGATTGCCTAGCCTAAACCTAACATAACTTAGTGTGGACAAATAAGCAACTTTCATGATGTTAGACCTACAAAAAGAATATCACCACCAAGCAGATAAGCTTAGTGGGTGTGTAAAACTTTAAAGAAATGATAAATCTTTTCTTCAATAAGACGATTCTGATTGAAGGTGGTTAATAATATAAAAAACAATAATAGTCTTCATTTTCAACACAACTCACAAAAAGTATCTAACCCGAAGAGCAAAGTATGTCCGGCTTTCTTGTCAATAATTTATTTTACTTTACTTTTATTATTTTTATTAAAAAAAAAAAAAAGGAAAAATATATTAATGAGAAAAAGAAGTATTAAAAAAATGTCCAAAATTGTTTTCATATTTTCAAAATTTTCTTGGACTGAAATATTTCTTATATTATTGTCTATGTTTAAAATTTCATAAAGAGTTTGGATCAAAATATTATGGTTTCAGAGTATTTTTGTCAAATTTTTCCAAAAAAAAAAAAAAGAATTGAGAAATTAAAAAATTTACTTTTTTAAAGTAACATCTAGAGGCAAATCCAGTTTCAAAAAGTTGCTGATAAAGACTTTTGGACAAGTATTTCCATACATAAAAGTGTTTAAAAAAATGAAATAAACATCATTGTAAAAACACTAGCTTCTCCACTTCATTTAGAATCTAAAACCTTTTATTTTAATAAGAAAAAGAATGGAAATATATTTATTAGGTTTCAATTTATATTTGATTTATGTACATATTTGTGTCTCTTTAAAATTTAGAAATATAAACCCTTAGTGATAATATTTACCATTTAATTTTACACAAAATATTAATTTTTTATTTATAAAAACGGCAAGTCTATGTCTACCTATTTAAAATGATAAATAATGTTCATTATTACAAGTAAGGATATAACCAAGACCACAATTAATAATGTTTATGCTTAAGTATATTTTTTTAAAAACTTCTAATTTCATTTATTGTCAATCTGGTCTGTAAACGCTTCAATTTTAAGAAGTTGGTTAGTGACAGGGGTGGATTTGAGGGGAAATATAGTGATATATTTCAGCATACTTTTAATATAAATCTAATTCATATAATTACATGTTCAACTATAACTATGTGAAAACCGTGTCCATTAATAGTTTAAAATAAGTAGGTTTTAATTTGAAATAGTTAATAGTAATGTTTTACTGAAAAAATGTTGTTGGTAGGTGTTACAATTAATACACACTTAAAATTAAAATTAAATTGTATTAAATACATTTAAAAGCAAAAAAAAAAAAAAAACCGAACCACCTATTTTCCCCAATTCCACCACTGTCTCTAGCTTAGTGTGTAGAAAAAAATAATTTTGGTGAACCAAGCCGTTTCTCCACTTTAAGACTGTTTGAGGCAAGTTTTGCTGGTGCAATTATGCAATTGAAATATTTTTATTTATCTTATATAAATGTTTAATAAAACTCAAAGTCAATTGATTAAAATAATATTTAGTATAATATGTTATAACATTCATAGTTACTTAGTACTTATCTATTTATATATATATATATATATATAGATAAATTATTTTTTTTTACTTAGGTATGAATATTTAATAAACAGCAAAGAAAATTTACCAGAATCAATGATCAATTCTCATAAAAAGTAATTAATTTTATTTTTCTGTTGAATATTTGTAATGTCATATGTGTAATTAAATATTTTATTAAATTGATAATTTAATTCATTCATACAGTTGTCGCGATAACTCGATTTTTTTTTAGTCTCCTAGAAATTACAATAACACTCACAATGTATTATAAGTCTTGTTAACTTGAATACAAAATTGTCATTAATAGCTTAGTCGAAGTATATTATTATATCTGGGTACTGTAGTTAAATTTTGGGTATTTCATAAATACCAATGATTCCATACATACTTCCAAGAACTAAGGTACTTCTATTTATGGTACTAATTGCCAAAGACATCAATTATTATCATCTAATGATTTGTCTGTATTACTCTATGTCGAGCCATGATATGAACAGTAACTTAGTAAGAATATTTTTATCTATATCAGCAGTATATTTAGTGACTATGAAAAAAAAAATATATGGACATTGTGAGATTAAAGGATTTTTTATCAGTAAATCTATGGATATTTTCAATTTTTAATCAAATTTTTTTAAAATTATATTTCATTACATAACTCAAAGTTTTAATTTAATTTTGGTACATTCGAGTTTGGTATCTTTAATAATACATATTCTAAAGTGAAATTTTATCCTCCTTTAACTTCGAGTTATCGCGACTCGACTTTAGATGTTAACTTGTTATATATATTTTTTTACAATTATGTGCATTAATACAATTTAGAATTAACTTCTACACATTTTAATATTTAAATTTTAAATTAAATATTAATTTTAGGACTGTTGTATCTGCATTGCATGTTTGGTTGGATTCATATCCGGAAGACTTTTATGATCCTCCTTTGCACGCTTGTCTACGATGTCTGTATTCCTTTACTTCAACATATTTGCAAAAAACAGACCTTCATATAAGAGCAACTTATAGACTTGAAAGATTTGTTAAAGAATCTAAACAATTAGGTTGATTAATGTTCAGTAATGTTTTCAATATCAAACTAATATCAGCATCTTTTTTAGGTACTGCCAGATATGCTAGTGATGATTATGATTTATTTATCACTAATTCTCTTCTGTCTCGTTATAATTTTCCTAACATAGCAGAAAGACATTTTGCTCTACAGTTAACTCGAATGGACCGTGTATGTATTTGTATTTTATATTTCACATTGAATATTCATTATCATTATCTTATTATTGTAGGATGCATTAAAAGGATTGATTGCTCATCAATGCTTAGGTGGAGTTTGGTCAACAAATAAAAGAGCAGAGTCTGCACCCACTGTCATTGCTACTATTGAACAGTTCAATGCTGTAATACTGAGAGTTATTAGTACTGTATTGGCAAATAATTCAGATAGACCATATGTCATTGAAACTTGGATTAACATTGCTCAAGTATGGGTTGTAATTATTGGTTGTAATTAAATTATGCATTTACTTTTATTTAATTTGGTAGGAATTGAGAGTATTGAAGAATTTCTCTTCATTGAAAGCAATTATATCTGGTCTACAATCCAACAATGTGTTTAGATTAAAAAAAACATGGCATTTAGTTCCGCAAGACAAAGTATTATTAAATTATTTAAAATTATAATATACATTATAATTATATAAAATAAATATTTGATCTATAGGTTGAATTGTTTGAAGAACTCGCACGAATATTTAGTGAAGAAAATAATCAATGGGCCCAACGTAATTTATTAATAAGAGAAGGAACTGCAAAATTTGCTGACACTTATGAACACAATGATAGACATTTACAGAAAAAAATTAGAAAAGAACAAAGTACAACGAGTGTAAGTTCATGAGTAATGTATATATCTAGTTTTAATTATATCATAGTAAAACCAAATTATTTTTTTAGAAATTGAACATTGGAACTATTCCATATTTAGGGACATTCTTAACTGATTTAACCATGATACATAATGCTACCCCCGATAAACTACAAGATGGTCTAATTAATTTTGATAAAAAGCGTAAAGAATTTGAAATATTAGCTCAAGTGTGTATAATATTTAAGTTGTGTTATTAAAATTATTTATTAATGTTTACTTAATAATTTTGGTATTAGATCAAACTTCTTCAAGGGGCATCTAATTCATATGATATACCTGAAGACCCAGTGTTTGACCAGTGGTTTCATTCTATTTTAGTTTTAGATGATACAAAAGCATTTAAAATATCTTGTCAGATAGAACCTTTAGAATGTGGGAATTTAATAACTGGATCTGGGAAAAAATCAAAGTATGACAAGTATAATGATTATTCATTTTTAATTTAAAAATAATATATTAAAACTAGTAAAGTGTTATTAAACATTATGTTAAACAGTTACAAACATGAAAAGAATGATTCAATTTCTAGTAATTGTAGTAGTAGAAGTCATTATGGTTTATCTGATGATGGACTGCATTCACCAAATAACTCGTTTGACAAACAGGTAACTAATTAAATTTGTTATTTTTAATTGTTTTTAAATATATATATTTTATAACTCTGATTCTTTTTTGTCCATGGACTTAGAAAATAAGTTTTTTTCTCTTTAAGCCCAAAATTTACTTATAAAATAAATTATCTACTAAAAATTTAATTATATTGACTTTGCTTATGTAAAATAGTTATACAAAAAATACCCATGTGACTAATGACTTCCTTGAGGTTGATGATTTTCTACTAATAAAATGATATATGGCTCAATGGTTCTAAAATCTCCATTTTCACATTTTTCTAATGTTTATGTATATATTTTATATACCTTCAATACAATTCTATATTATATAACATTAATTGGCATCATCAGTAAAAACTAATGACCTTTTTTTATGATGATTGTAAATGTAAAAAGGAATATAATTTAAATCATTCCTCCCCCCTTAATGCGGCTTTAGTAAATTGCCTCTGAATATTAAAAATTGCTAACTAAGGGACGGTAGTGCCCTGCTGGGAACCACTGTTTTAAATAATGATGAAAAATAAAATTTATTATTGATTTTGATGAATGTTCAAGACCTTTAGAAATTTAATATATAAGTAAGACTATACTTAGATTAAATATCCAGCTCATATTAAGAATTTACAATTTTCTTAGGTAAAATAATATGTATCAGAATATTATATCCCATAAGTGGTCAAATTTTTTTGATAATGGATGTAATTTCAAATTTCTAGGTACAATATTTTTGGAGTTACAACTAAATAACTAATAAAAATGTGATTGAGTAGCATATTTTACTAATTTTACTCAACTCTTGGTATTTTTCTTTATGTTTTGAAAAAGCATAGATGTGTAAATTTGAAAAATGATTTCTCTAAAGTACCATACTTTAAGAATTTTCTATCAGAAATATATAAATTGATTAGAAAATGTTTAAAGAAAAAATAATGAGAAATATAAACATTAATTTGTAAACCACTAGCTTCTTTTTTCCACTGAGAATCTAAAATGTATCTTTGTTACAATTTCGATAAATAATACCTATTAACAATAGTATAAATGGAATAAAAATAAATTTTATGCTTGGAAGAATTGTTTTAGACCATAAAAAATGTATTTACCATTAAAACTTTCCCTCTTGTTATTTACAAAGACGTGTAATTATTCAAAATTATTTTTGGGTTATATATTTTCTTAAAATATGTTTACTTCTAACACCCCAATAAAAATGTGTTTGTATTATGCAGGATTCGTTATCATCTTCAAGCATCTGCTCTGAAAAATCAACTGACAGCAATAACACTAATGTTTTAGTTAAAAATAGTGTTAATAACTCAACATTTAATACATCATCGGAGAATTATGTTATTCGAATAACCTGTGATGCTGATAATATTGAGACTGACAGTATGTTATATTTAATAAATCTTTTAAATTATACAACTATTTGACTTAAAAATTTAAGTATTTTTTATAATATTATTGCAAAGATACTATTAAATAATAGTATATTTGACTATGGAATAGTTACATAATATAATGTATGAATTAATAACAATAATTTTTATAATATTAAAAAATAAATGTATTTAATTAATTAATTTTAAAATTTAAAACTGAGAGTTAAATAGATTATTAAATAAATATAATATTTATTTATTTATTTAATAATAATTAGTATAGTGGTAGAACAAGCACATCGATGAAATTTTATGAAAAATTTTCTCAAACATTCTTTCTACATAATAATTATTTTTCCCACTTTTTCACTTTAAATTGATTGATATATAAAACAAAATTGAATATTTCAATATTGGTTTATATATTTATTATTCATAGCTTATATTATACCAATATAAAACATTGCTAGCTAGTTTTATTAAATTGTAATTTAGTTCTGCCTATGAAGACCTTGTAAATTTGTCCCCAAGTTAGGTCAGATAAATGATATTTTCTGTATGTACTGACTGATTGTATTAAAATTATATACCCATTTTCATTTAGTTTTTGTTTTTCAATAAGATGTACTAGATCTTAAAGCTTAAAATAAAAGAATGTTTATAAAGATTCTTATATTTCGCACCGCTAGTCTTTAAACATAATATGCTTGAATCTCTTACCAAGATAGTTCAATTTAAAAAATATAAATAAGTATAAAAAAAAAAATCTTTCAAATTATGAATTAATAATAGTAATATTGCATATTTCATCACCTTGGAGCAAAATAATTCATTATTAAAAAAAAAATTTTAAAGAGACGTTTTAAAAAAATTTCACTATAATTTTTAATTGTAATTTATGAGCTGACAAAAAATTATTAGACTACTGGGCTATTTCTGAGATTTGCATGTTAAAAATATATGGTTATACATTTATTGATCTTAAATTTATTCCCCGAACGGTGAAGTAGAAAAATATAAAAATAGAAATTTCACCCCAAGCAAATTTTTGCTTAAAGCCGGTGATTTATTATAATGGAAAAATAAAACTAAAACCTTAAAATAATAATAATCTCATAAATCTGATAACACCTATCATTTATAATAATTGTATATTGTTGGCTAAATAGGTAATTTTATCAAAATAAAAAAAAACTACTATAAAAAGTTATTTTGTAATACTTTGAAGATGTTTATGATAATTATTTTTTGGTACTGACTGAGATTATTTTTAAATATTTTAGGGAGAATATTATACAAAAGTATTATGTTGAGTAACAATGATCGAACACCACAAGTCATTAAAACAGCGATGTTGAAATTTTGTATTGATGACGATCCAGACAATTACACTTTATCCCAAATTTTACCTGACAAAGGTTTATAAATTTAAAATTTTTTTTTTTCCTATAACTTGTATAATTTGTTTTATTATTTATGTTTTATTTATAATACATTTCAGAAATGATTTTACCAACTGATGCTAATGTGTATTATGCAGTAAATACAGATTATGATAAAAAAAATTTAAATTTTTTGCTACGTAAGAAGATCTTGAAAACGAACACAATGGCTAAAAAATGAATTTATTTAGTCAATAATAATTTACCACCGATGTCATGAATAATTTTAATAAAATTTTATTTAATAGACTTATTTTTGTACAAAAATAATTATAAATAAAATGTATTCTGTAATGTACTATATAATATTGGTTTCAGTGATATAATTTTATATTGAATTGTTGGAATACTATAAATCAAAACATTTTCATTTTCAAAACTACTCTTACAATTCCAGGATTTACTTCTTATTTATTTGATATTTACAGACTGGAGCCCATTTAATTATACAATACAGTTAATTAGTGATAATAATATGATATTAACATATATAAATACCTATAAGAAGAAATTATAATAAGATCTAATAATATTAACACAAACATAATAAAATAACATAAACAAAAAAAAACCTTAACTTCTAACAAAATTTGTAAATTTAATATTTAACAAATAAAAAATTAACTATGTAATATACAATTTAAAAGATGCTTAAATGATAATAATGAATTTGAGTTAAATATATCTATTTCAAATTTATTTACATTATGCATAATTGGATTACCTGGAGTGTTAAAAGCATAATTTGTGTTGCATGATGGACTTCAAAAGATGGTGGTAGACCTGGTACAACGAAAGGGGATGTGGAAGGATAAATTAGCTAAGAATTCCGGACAATCTATTTGATTATTAGGAATTTTGAATAGAAAATTAAGTCTAGTTTAGTTCTTCTAACTTCTAGAGTATCATAATTTAATTTAGTAAATTTAACAACGGAGAGTATGAAGTGTGAGAAGCTCTAAAAATATTACATCTAACACTAATAAAACATAAAAATTTATTTTGTATGCCCTCTAATATAAGTTTATGCCCTTGTAAATGGGAAGACCAAATAGCTGAGCAATAATCTAAATAGACATAACATTTAAATTATAAATAAGGCGTAATGTATTTATATTATCAAATTGTTTACAGTTAATTTTAATAAGACCAAGCATCTTCGATGATTTATTTTTGATATAGTTAATGTGCGAACTAAAGATAAAATTATTTTCGAAAATAACTCCCAAATTCTTAAATGATTGTACTTGTTCTAAAGGCTCATTATTAATATTATAATCATAAGTGACACTAGAATAAGTACGATTGAAGAACATGAATTTACCCTTATTCACATAGAGATAAGTTTACGCAATAGAGGAGAAAACCATTTAAGAAATAATGGTTTACATTTGAGTGTTGTATGGGTATATATGTATTAATAGCATTATAAAGTAAGTCGTAAAATTTAGACACTGCTTGATTAACATCACAATTTTTGAAAACAGAATTCCAGTTAATTGATGCGAAGTGTAATGATAAGTTGTAATCACCTTTCCTTAAGTCGTAGGATATTTCTGAAAACAAAAGTTGTTTAATACTTCTAGTGGAGGGTGATGAAGATCGATTTTTAAAAATGGGTTAGTTGTTTTAGTTACACAAATATCGTTAATATTATAAATTACAAGATCTAAAATATTGTTACTAGGATTTTTAAAGTGATTAAATTGGGTTAAATTTAAGTAAGATAGTGATGTGATGAATTCGCCTTCAATAGGTCCAAGATGAGAGTAATTTAGATAAAGGCCAAAAAATTTAGGAAGCCATTGAAGATTAGGTAAGTTAACTTTAGCATCGGTATGTGAAGAAATTATGTTTTCAAGAGTAATAAAATAAGATTTATACAGATCAATATCTGAGTTTGGAGGGAAATAAACAGCACCGATTATAATTGATATATCTTAAGACTAACCAAAACAAATGCTTGTTCAAAATTGTCCTGTTAACAATAGATAAAGAATATGATTTCAAATTTTTCTTAATGTCTATAAGTACTAGTGATGGGAATAATCGAATCATTCGATTATTATTTTTCGATTATCAAAATAATCGAATGATTTTGATAATCAAAATAATGGTATCAGACATATAAATAATAATAAATATATAATATTACAAATAATCATAGATATATAAAATACCTAGATAACAAACTTTGTATATTAGTCGTTCAGTAATATGAAGTCGACGCCATATACAGGTGGGGCAAAAACGATAGTAAAATATCGATATTCTTGACATCGATATGAGTTTTATCGGTATTTATAAATCGATACGATGTTTATTATCTCTTAATATGATAATAACAAAAATGTGCTTGTCCCATAGACCTTATAAGGTCTATGATTACAACCCAGATATCCAATGGCTTTTTTTAGCAAACAGAGGGGATGATCGCCTCTCCCTGGATCCACCCCTGCTGTGATTGTAGGCCTAAAATACCAAAATTATATTGTACTTATAGAAATTAATGATATTTTATAATACAAATGTGTTTTCTGGTGAAATCGATTTAAAGAAAAATCGATATCGACACTATAGAAGATTGTGGGGCAATTAGAACCCCTCTTCCCCCAAAAAATTAATGTTTATGGTCCATGAGTCATGGCCTCCATTTTAACTGGCCTTGAGTATAGGTTAAAGCACAAAACTGTACAAAAATTAATGATATATTAAGTAAGTTTATGAATACAATCGATACACATAATATCGAAATCGATTTAAAAATCGATAATTAACTATCGTTTTTGCCACACCTGTAAATAGCGGCTGACTTAAATAATAAATACGAGTATGCTATCTAGGTATTTTATATATCTATGCAAATAATAGACATATAATATTATATGTCTATGGCATCAGACATATTTATCAAAAGCAAATTATTCGAAAAAGTGTGTTATAAATTAAATAAATTAATTAATCATACGAATACTCGATTATTTTTATTTCAACTACTTACTAATCATTCGATTATTTTTATTTTGTTTTCGACTGCTAATAATTCGATTATTCGATTATTTTTTTTTTTGATTACTAATCATTCGATTATTCCCATAATTAATAAGTACACCACCACCTTTCGAATAGACACTAGTCAGATAACTTTTGTCACAACGATAAAAATTGTAAAGATCAAAAGCCGTTACTAACTAAATTTGATAATCAGGTTTCGGAAAAAATAATAATATAATCATTTATAGCTAAATTACAAATCAACGTGTCTATTTTTGTATTAATCCCCCTAATATTCTGATAATATATATTTAAAATTGATTTGGAGCTTGATCGTTTTTTGCTATGACTGGAATTCCATTAAGATATTTCAGTATTAAGTCACGTTCGCCATTCTTCTTCCTCTCCTCCAATTGACTAATTATACTAGATTCTGAACGAAGTGAAGAAGCTTATGATTTTACAATGATGTTTATTTATTTTTTTTTTTATTTTTTTTCTCTTTCTGGAAACACTTTTTCGTATATAAATACTTGACCAAGTTTCGATCAATATCTCTAAAGAACCGGAATCATACCAAGATGGCACTTTAGGGAGGTCATTTTTCCAATTTCTCAATACTTTTTCCAAGCGCGGTGAAAATATGTCGAAAAATTAACGAAAAACGACAAAATTTGCAGTTACCGGCATTTTCGTAAAATTGAAAATTTATTTTTACCAT
>JAIPRM010000320.1:39653-52677 GCA_025469315.1 Stegophylla sp. TES_Ste_2020 | reverse complement strand
TTGAGAAATTCAAAAAATGACCTCTCTAAAGTACAATCTAGAGGCGAATCGGGTTTCAAAAAGTTATTGATCGAAACTTTTGGACAAGTATTTCTATACGAAAAAGTGTTAACAGAAAAAAAATAAATAAATAAAAAAATAAACATCATTGTAAAAACACTAGCTTCTTCACTTTGTTCAGAATCTAAAATGAAGAATCGAGAAATTCTATAAATGACCTATCTAAAGTGTAGTCTAACTAGGGGCACGTGCGTGCGGTTCAAACATTTGCTGATCGAGACTTTTGGACAAGTATACATCTATACGAAAAAGTGTTCACAAAAACATCATGGTTAAAAACACTAGCTTCTTCACTTTATTCAGAGAATCTAAAATGAAAATAGCAAAACTGTTATATTATTTTACGCTCTAAAACTCTCGTGTTTACTTTTATTAAAACATTATTAAATTAATAATGTTGGTTTATATAAAAGTGTTTTTTATACTTATTCTTTTCGCGCGAAGTGGTTTCTTTTAATTCGTTAGGTTAATTTAATCACGAAACAGGTTTAATACGTGTGGTTTGATTTTTGATATTTTTTACGAACAATCAACATGTTATATCGTTAGTAATATAATTCAAAATTCGTGCCGCGTCTCGGTCATGTTTACGTTTCATATAGGGAACGATGTTACGCCATATAGAACATTAAAAAGAACGGACACTTTAAAAGAGTCGAATGATTTATGTGCTAATGATTTTACACTATTTACCTAAAACAATTTTTTTTTTTTTTTTTAACCTCATTACTATTAAATGAGTAGTTCTGGATATTTCCAGTGACGAAAATTCCCATTTCACATAATACATAATAATAATAATTTCAGATCCGGTTTTAGATGTGGTTACTACAACTACAGACGTACCGAGTTGAGCTGATGTACTAAATAAATACGAGTAAAAAAAAAAAAAAAAAAAAAAAAAAAAATGAAAGGGAATGCATATTATGCAATTTACGACAGTATATGAACACAAAAATTAGAATAAAAAAAAAAAAGTGTGCACTTCGCTCGTCGGGGTGTCCTTTGCACGTCGAGTGGGATTCTCTTGACTGGTGTATTAAATTTTAAAGAAACAATAAATCATTTCTTCGATAAAACGATTTTGAACGAAGAAAGTTAATAAAAATAAAAAACAAATGAGAAAAAAAATGTCCAAAATTTTTTTTTCATATTTCCAAAATTTTCTTGCGCCAAAATCTTTCTTATATTATTTTCCATCTATATGTTTAAATTTTCATATAGTTCGGATCAAAAAAATTATGGTTTCCAAGTCGTTTTTGTCAAATTTTTGGTAGTTTTTTCAAAAAAAAAAAAAAAAAATTGAAGAATTGAGAAATTCAAAAATTGACCGCTTTAAAGTACAATCCAGAGGCAAATCCGGTTTCAAAAAGATGCTGATCGAAACTTTGGGACAAGTGTTTCCATACGAAAAGTTGTATAAAAAAAATAAACATCATTGTAAAAACACTAGCTTCTTCGCTTCGTTCAGAATCTAAAACAAGATAAAATAAAATATTTATTTTTACACGAGAACAGTTGACGTGATTAAGTAAACGAGTGATTTCTAATATTGTATTTAAAAATTACTCCGATATATTATTATACATGCATGTGTACCATATAATTTCAATTTTATATCATTTCCTTTTTTTGTCGAATTTATTCTATTTAAACGATCAAAAATCTTGATAAATATAAATCAAAATGAACTGGTACAAACAAATTCAAATATATGTTACCACTCATTTGATAAATTGATAAAAAAAAAAAAAAATAAAATAAAAAAACTAGCTTGTAAAAACTACATAAACTAAAAACTAACTAAAAACTAGTTGTAAAAACACTAGCTTCTTCACACCTCGTTCAGAATCTAAAAAATTTGATCTGATTCAAATGTGGAGCCGGATAAATCAACTATAATACAAATGTATAATATGTAGGGGGGGGGTCCAGGGACGTTTTAGATAACTCGCCTATGGAGGAGATAACTATAATAATAATTATTGTCTTGATCGGCGGGCCTACGCCATCATAATAAACGCCCAATAAAATCTTACACTTCCTGGAAAACAAACGAATAATAATAATAAAACAACACGCGACGGATATGTGTCGAATGTAATTATTTAGCTCTATTCAGATAATATAAACACGTTTTTTTTTTTTTTTTTACACCGATTGTATTTTTTATTATATTTCGTTGATTTCCTGGTCGGATAATATTTCAACTACCGCATTAGAAAATTGTATATTTTGGACTATATTATTATTATTATTATTATTATTATTATGTGTTGGATTTTGTTATTTTATTTTATTAGATTATTATATTATTATTACTAATGCAAAATGCATATTTATTTTTGTGATCTTAGGGGCAATGCTTTCCAAGTACATAATTTGTTTCATGTGAGAGAGAACTCAAAAGTGAAATTTTTATTTTGCATTTTTCGATATTTTTTCATTTCTAGACCATATTTCAACAATATAAATGTACTTACAATTTTTCTGATGTATAGTATCTGCAGTACATAATACGAATCCAGTGATTTAAATTTAACTAATTCAAAATATTATACGTCGTGTTTTTTGTGTTTTTCCTTGAAAATATCTAGAAATTTTTCTATAATAATTATTGTAATAATGTCTATAGTTTTTAATTTCATTTATGGACGCCTACTAGACTTGGCAGATGGCAAACAAGAAAACAAATTAAAATAATGTAAAAACACAAAGGACATTTTTAAGAGTATTTTCACGGTAAAATGTATTTTTTAAGGGCATTTTTAGCTGTTTTTTTAGAGCATTTTTTAAAATGGTTTTTAGTGCATTTAAATCCGGGCCCTAAATGTATTACTGTCACACATACCCAAGTGTACTAGGTGGTACGTGTATATATTGGCCTGAGGAACCACCACCGATCAACGACACGACCGCAGAGACCGGACGAAACAAAAAAAAACCGAAAAGCAAAAGTTACTGGAAAACAATAAACAACAACCTTAACAACAATAGTCACGACCCGGCCGACCTACCTACTGCAGGTTCCACGCCGGAATAAAAATAATATTACACAGCACTGATTGCTACACATAATAATAATAATAATAATAATAATAATATGACGTTCTGGGGTAATTATTGTAATACATTATCATTATTATAATGTGGTCTGCGAACTTGTGGGCGTTTGCGAAAATAACGAACTCCCGTGCACCGCGTTTACATATTATTATTATTATTATTATTATTTATACGCCGTTTCGCCTTAAATCGTACACTGTAGACCGTGTAAAAATATTAACAAACAAGTACAAGTTGGTCAAGGATCAACCCACAATCTGTGAATACTCTCTCATTGTCTCTTCTGTTTCAATTATATTATAACGCGCACAGACGCACGAATTATTATTTATTGGGTCTCATTACTAATAATATATTAAAACTCCCGGTAAACATCTCTCTCCGCCGCCGCCGTGAATAATAATAATCTAAATGATAATAATTATTATTAGCCGAAATTCTCCGCCGAATGGTAATAATATTCGACGTACCCAAGTACGTTGCGCGGATATGCAGCTGATGACTCAGTGGCGTATTTTGAGGGGGGGGTGTCCTCCATGTCTGGACACCCCCTGACTCTAAAAAAAAGAAGTCCTAATATTATTATTGGTAATCACATTTATTTAATTTTATATAAATCTCAATAGTATAAAAATATAAGAAATAATATTCTTAAAATATTACAATACCTTACAATATTTCATATCTTTGTACCATTACAATAATATAAAAAGTGATTTTTAAAATACATATTAGTAATCAGTATTAAATAATAACCTTCAACGTGTCTATCTTACCACATACCTAGGTCTCAAATATCAAATCACTTGTACATACATACTTATAAATAATATATAAAAAAGTAAGTTAAATGTTTTTTACATTAATAAATTAACATTTTCGTTTATAAGAGTCATTAAATGTTGGACACCCCCCCCGAGAAATCACCCAAAATACGTCACTGGCTGATGTTAATCCTGCCGTCGCGTTCGTTTTTTAAGTTTTTTAAGTTTTTTAAGTTTTTTCGTTTTTTAACATAATGTACAGGACGGTTCACGGGAATAGGGCCAAAAATAGACGACGAGTTTTCCCCAACGCTGAACGGGAGAGTACTGCCGCGCTAAGCGAAAACAGGATAGTTCGAAAATTAAAAAAAAATTTGATGTAAAAATAGCATAATATTTCCTATTAAAACCCATTTAAAAATTAAATTTAAAATAACAAAATATACGGTGAGTCCAATATATTTGATGTTTTGTAAGCGAAAACACGGTTAAATCCAAATACTAAGCAAAAACCTGGTGGTATATCGCATGAAAAATAATGGCGTTACCGTGTTTCGGCTTATGTTCACACGTTTGGGAAAAAAGGGAAAATGTACGTGACATATAACTTCGGTAAGATTTTATAAATTGAAAATAATGATTATTTGATATATTATTATTTTGTAATTTACTTAACCAATATAATCTGGTAAGTCCACTTTTATGGAGTACTCCGATATTAGTTTTATATGATAAGTCCATTTTCTCTTTAGAAAACTCAAAAAAGTTGAAATAAAAAATGTTCAACCATTTCTAGATGTAAAATTAGATACATCAGCACACAAGGTTTGACCGATTTTTTGTAAAAACGCCATTTTTAGGCTTGATTTACTGTTAAAAATGTTTTTTTGTGTTCCTGAAAAATCATGTTGACCGGAGTTGTCCTGTTCTCGCTTAGCACGGCAGAATAGGGGAGGTCCAGAAGATTATGCTAATTACATTCAGCGGATAAATTTCGATTTCCGTTTATTCGGATTTGTGACAAATAATAAACGTTCCCAAGTCACCTCGTTTTACATTTTTCGGGGGGGGGGGGGAGACGGACGGACGTGCATTGGCCAGTTAGGTCACCTGCGACTGAACGGATCGCGACTTCGTCCATCGCGCCTCAAAGCCCCGCGCGTAAATCAAAATGTTACACCTTGGACGAACTTAAAAGGATGCAATAAGAACGGAAATCGCATTAATCGGATAAAAATTTGCTTATTCCGGAGCGTTTACTCAAATTTTTCGGACCGAAGTGTTACCGATCAATATGAATGTCAATATGCTCGATGAAATTTCGAAAAATTCAATGGCTCTTATTTACGCGTATGATAAAATGTTTGTACGTCTAAAATACACCGACTGCCGAGTAATGTTCGTATTTTTTTCGGCCCTATTCCCGTGACCCACCCTGTACGTTTATGCCACGTATGATTTATTATGCAGATGCGAGAGTATACTTTTATTTTAGAAATAATAATTATGACGAATATCGAGAGCGGCTGCTCCTACACACCGTTGTCACGACGATATTAGCCGATTGTGTTTTCCCATATTACGTATATTTTTTTAACGTGGCCATGGATCACGCCGCCGCGCCGCAGCGTTACAATAATAATATTTATCCGCGCGTTGTTGTTACGTGGTGCGCTCCCGTCTTTTTCCATATTTAAAAAAAAAATAATAATAATAATAATAATAATAATAATAATAAAACTAGTAGACCTTGCGTCGCCACCGAACGTTCTGCAGGACTCGTAATAAAATGTCCGTCGGAATATTATACGGTTTTGGAAATTTTTACAAGCCTATTATTATTGCGACACGTAGGTCGTGGAATATAATATATTGTATTCAAATACGAATGACTACTTAGTCATTCGGCGGCGGTCGTAAACTCGTATAGTACCGATTACTTTTCAAAATATTATCACCGCGCGCACCCCCCCCCCCCTCCCTCACCACGTCCGAACGGGTACGATTAATTAATTTTATGGCTATTAAATAAAAAAATAGTTAGAAAAACCCGAAAAACACGCGCGCGATAATTCATAATCGATAAAATCACACAAATTCTTCATGTTTTATGTTTTAAACTTACGTATGAGACTTAAAAATAATTTCGGGTATTATTCTCGTTAACGTGTTAGTGAAATTTCTCACTTCTTAAATATTTTTTCTAAAACAATGGTTCTCAACATTTTGAAGTTCATGCCCCCTTTAATACTGTTTTATATGGTGAGAGGGTTACACCCCCCCCCTTCCGACTACTATATATATATATATATTATATAAATACATCATGACTTTAATTATTAATGTTGGGTATTAACATGAAAGTATTAATTGAACAAATGTAATGGTTCAATAATATTCTTCAGATTATTAAAAACAGTATCGTTAGTTGTTTTACACAATGACGACCGATAATCGCATACCTACTTACCAAAAAAAAAAAAATGATAAAAACAAAATATAGATAACCATAAACGACATTTTCATGTTCTGTAGTGAAATGTGAATATTTTCACGCCTCCCCTGAAATTTTGTGACGCCTCCCTAGGGGGGCACGCCTCCCAGGTTGAGAACCCTTGGTCTAAACCAGTGTTTCCCAATTAGGGGCGGGCGAAAAACAAGTTGTATTACTGATGTAAAATTACAAAAAAATGATGATATTAAAATGTCAAAAAATCTGCCCTCCCACAAAAAAGAAAAAAAAAAATCAAAATAAAATTTTTACATATAGATTGTTATGTATCGTTGAAATACACATGGAAATCGTCTAAAACAGTGTTTCCCAACCTGGGGGGCACACCCCCCTTGGGAGGCGTGCACACATTACTGGGGAGGCGTAAGCAGTCATCAAAAAGTGAAATTTTTAATTAATATGGAGAAAAAATAAAAAATTAATAATGATCGTTATTGGATATAGATAACGGATAAAGATATTACAATTAGTGTTTAACTGCAAATGAAAACTTATTATTATTATTATTATTATTATTATTTATCACTATAATTTATTCACATTCATTGATTACTCCATTATATCATTATTAACTGCTATTTGTATTTTACAATATTATTATCATCAATAAAAACAAAAAATGTTATCATCCCGAATATTGTATAGTTTATTTGTAAAGTATACAAAAAAAGCGATAATTTTTTTTCCATCTATAGGAGATTTTCGAAAATCTACACAAGGGATCGTAGAATAGAAAAGGTTGGGAACTACTGGTCTAAAACGTTGAAAAAAAAAAAAAAACAAATACAAAAATTATCAACCTTAATAAATTAAATTGTTACGTTAAAACGAGTGAGATATTTTTTTATTTTTTTATTTTTTTTTTTTGTGAAGGGTTTTGTCGTTTGACTTTTAACTCCGGAAGTACGCTGCACACAGACATTGGCGTTAATTGAGTTCCTGCTTCGAAGACCGTTCAGACCGGTGCGCCAGACGATGTGCCAGAGTACCTAACTATCTCATAGATAGTTTGGATTCTCGATTCACGACGACCGCGACGGTAACCAGGTGCGGTAAAGTGCGAAATAATGAAATGATTATTTAAAGAAGAACGGATGACGCAACGTGGTCGATTACCCGGTGTGTTATTATCTGCTGCTAATTTGCAGACATTATCGAGTGAATTATACGTAGTTATACGAATTTTTTATTTATTTATTTATTTATTTTTTTTTCCAATGACGTGTGTTATTATTTTTCAGTTCTCTCGGCAATAGCCGGTAAATGACGTGTAGGTTAGTGCTGTTAGCGCTCTTTAGTTGCCGTTCCGTTCTGAAATGCAAATGTCAGTGACAAAATAAAAAACAGCGAGCACATACGTACTGTAACGAATCATCGAATACAAATACGGAAATCGCAGACAGCGTAATCCGTGTCCTTGGTAGGGACAGAGATATATTTTCAGGTATTTTATGCCCCAGCCCAGTGGTTCCCAAACGGTTTTTTACACGCGGCACATCAATATCGGTTGTAATAAGTCACGGCACACTTTCGATAAGCATTGTCTACTTCTAGTGACGTATGAAGTGAAGGACTTATCCTTATTAACCCTTTTGACTATTATATAATTTTTTTTTTTCCGAGAAAAATATTTTAAAGCCTGTAATTTCTTTAGCTTTCTTTAACAGTACAAGGAACGCATGCTTAAAAATACCCGATATGAATGCTATAATTTGTAGTATACAAATATTTCACAATTTTGATTTAAGTCATTTTACGATATAATATCCGAAATAATAATTCTAAAACTTCACATTTTGACTATATAAGTATTCTAGTACAAGCTAAATAAATTCGATAAAGTAATTTAACAAATACCTATATCTTATCTAAAGAATAATAATAAAAAGTATTTTCGTGGTAAGAATAGAAAGTTTAGTAAAAAATATTAAAAAAAAAATTGTTTTTACCATAAAAAATTGGGCATTTTTAGTCCTACAACCTTATATAAACTCACTTAAATAGTGTAACACTAGAAAGAATCTTGGTCACAAGACATTTCACTGAGTAACCAAAATAATCACTTTGTGAGGAAACAGGAAGCTATAAATAAAATATTAAGATTCTATAATTACTGTTCTTTGTGACATATTGTTTAATAAGTTATAACAATTATTTAATTGTGTTTAATTTAATTCATTGAAAATTTTCGCGGCACACCTACACATTATCAAGGCACACTAGTGTGCCGCGGCACACCCTTTGGGAAACACTGCGGCCTAGCCCATCACAAATTTCTTCATAAATATACGTATATATGTAAATAAAAAAGCATCTTGAAACAAACTCATTCTTTGCTACGTTCAAAATTTGAAAACATATTTTAAGGTAATCTATCTGTACACATAAAAATGCATTTTATTCCAATGATAGGTGCAAATAATATAATATTGTTAATACGTGCAAAATTATTAGATTGACTTTTTTACTATAAAATTGTCTTGTATATATTATCACGTAAGTTTCAATATGAGTAAAGTTAAGATTAATTTTTTATTCAAAAGAATAAAAAAAATTTAATATGTTACGGAAAAATAATTAAATGAAACATTTCCATTTGTTGGATTGACAGCCATTTTAGAAGGTAGTGATTTTAATGTTTTAAATGCTGGTAAAAATTATTCACAGAGTTAACATTTTCGAAAAACGTTCAATGGGTAGAAGAACACGAGAAGCGTTTTTTGGAAAAAAAAAAAATATCAAGTGTAATTCAAATTTAAAAAGTTGTACACCTTGAGGTGTTCTTCGCACCTTGCAGGTGGGTGTGTTAAATTTTAAAGAAACGATAAATCATTTCTTCAATAAAACGCTTCTGAGCGGAGCTTAAGTTTATAATATACAAGACAATTTTTACCTTAAAAATTTTGAACTTTATTAGTATGATAAAAAAAATATATATTTTTTACTCCGTCAGTTTTATGGCCTATTATAAACTGAGAACAGGAAAAAATTATTTTATGACAAAAAAAAAAGTTTTAAAAGTTTTATTTTTTATATTTTCAAAATTTTTCTCTTGCCAAAACATTTCTCTTATTATTGCCTATCTATATTTAATTTTTTATAGAGTTTTGATTAAAAAAATTAGTCTACAAAGCGTTTTTGTAAAATTTTGGGTACCTATTACTTGTTGCCAAATCATAGGCGTGCACATGAGGTATGCAGGTTATCCGTTTGTATACCCTTTGGGCATACGTTTATTTTAAGGGCACACTAACAATGTCTTAGTTCATAATTTTGTCTGGTGATAATACGGTATAAATCACAAAAGTTTTAAATCACTTATGGCAAATTTTTTTTTTTTAATTTTGGTGATCTGAATGCATGTATTCTCAACTGCAATCTTAAAAAAAAATATAAAAATTTTTTATTTTTTATTCATAAGTAGCAACTGAAATGCCATATAAATATATATATATATATATATCTGTATGGAGGAGGGGAGGCATATTTTTTCAACCGTATACCCTGCAAACAAAGTCTATATGTCCCAAATATTAAGAATTTTGAAAAATAACTTTTTAAAAGTACCATTTAGAGGCGAATTGTGATTTGAAAAGTTACTGGTCGAAACTTTTGGACAAGTGTTTAAACTACATGAAAAAGTGTTAACAGAAAAAATAAATAAAAAAATAAACATCATAGTAAAAACACTAGCTTCTTCACCCCATTAAGAATCTAAAATGTAAGTGTAAGGTTTGGTTAAATATATATAAAAAAAAAAAAAAAAAAGGTAACGTAAAAAAAGTGTGTACTTCGCACGTCTGATACTCTTGGTGGGTGTGTAGAATTTTAAAGAAACGATAGATAATTTCTTGAATAAGACGATTTTGAACGAAGGAAGTCAATATGTAATGTAAACGAGATAATTATTTTACTAAATCGTTTATAAAGAGAACTTTCCGTTTGATAATATTATGTTCATCGTTTGTGTAATTAATTAAAATTGCGAAAATGCAAGTCATTTGCGTTTAAATATGAATATTATAACAATGTAAAATATTTATAATAAATACTTTGACTTGGTATCTGAAAATAACCAATACTTTGTACAGCACGTGAAAAATTATGATAATTAGTTTAACGAAATCATGTGTTCGTTTTCCTTGTCAATGTCTGTTTTATTATTAAAAAAAAAAAAAAAAAAACGTATACACAGTGATCCATCAGGATGTGGGAAGCATAATGGCCTTCATTTCGAAACTCGGTTTATTATTTTAAACGTGCAATTCAAAACCAATATCGTACTGTAATATTAATGAAATTTAGTAAGTATAATGTACATGTCTGTTAAAAATATTCACTTGTTTTTTTTTTTAATTCTTTTGACAAACTACTTAAAATGTAAAAATAATTCTATGGATAAGAATACATAACAAATTCAATTGGACGATTTCAAAAATAGTATTATGTTTTATTAATATTTGATTATAATTTATAAATGTATATAATAAGTTATTCATTCTTTGAAAAAAGATTGATAATTGTGTATAGTATGACACATTTTGCACAGAGTACGAGAATATGTCGAGAGTGTAGTGCAAAATTAAAAAGTGCTTAGTGATCGAATTTCAATGTATTTAATTTTATTATTGTAATTTATTGATAAATGATTAAGTGTTTAAAATTTCTCGAGTTTCGTAAACGCTACATTTTATCTAAAAGATATGTAAAAATGTATAAAGGAACACAGAATTTAAAAGTTTGTGATTTGAAACATTAATAAATTGTCATCTATTAATATCAGCAATATAGGACTGGTGATAATTTGAGAAATTTATATGCGATAAAGGGATGATACTCACTATTTAGCACAAATATGTATTGTATATATGTTCATAGTATTCACTTTTAAAGACTGTAAAGTTTTTAAAATTCTATCATAACTATTGATTAGGCAGTGTTTATTGCAAGTTAACAAAAAATTCTATTTAAAGTAACCCCCTTGTTACGGCAATCTAAGGGCATTTATAAATTTTATAATTTCCTATATTTTGATATTGCGTATTCGTAAGTATTTTTTGTTTTTGTATTTGTCGTCGACGGGAGGATCGGGGCACTAGGCCTCTCTCTCCGAAATACCACTCAAAGCCCAACATATTTTTTTTTTTTTTTGAAAATCGCATAAAGTTAATGCCCTTTTTAGGGGCAATCTCGATCAATCATATAAACCATGTTAGCAGGCGCCCAAAGACTTTATCCTAATTTCTACCAATGACGAAGACAATACCCGTAATGACAGATGCGGATTTAGCGATTTACCGCCCCTATGCTGAATGAAATTCACCTCCCCTGTCCTAACAAAAAAAAACATATGCACAAAAAAATGTCCTAACATAAAATAAAATGAGCCATAAGATATGCTATAATAATATAAAATCATCTTCGTCGTTCACAGTTTAATTCAGATAATAAATTACCCAAAAGCTTTCAAATTTTTCAAAAATATTTTCCCGTCTATATACTATAATTATTAATAATGGGTGAAAATGTCAAGTTTTTAGACCTATAATAGTCTTCGGGTTATGACTAAATTACTAAAATCGATTTCATGAAAATTTCGTTTTTTTTTTTTTTTTTTTTTTTTTACTCGATTTTTCGATAATTCTTCCTGTTTTTTGGAAAAAATATTGAGAATTTTGAAAAATTGCCTCTTTAAAATATCTCCGGGTACTAATTTCTTATCTATAATGTTGCTACAATAAACTTTTACTGCTAGTATTTCCATACGAAAAAGTGTTTCCACAAAATGTAAAATAAAATAAATAATCATCACTGTAATATCACTCTAACTTCCTCGCTCCACTCAGAATATATAAAAAACATTTTACCACATTAAAACGAAATAAATATTTAACACGATTTTCACGCCTCTCCAAAATTTGCCGCCCTATGCGCCTGCACATAAGTCGCGGTGCCTGAAATCCGCTCCCGATTATTTACCTGAAAGTGATTAGACCCCAATTCTCCATGGCGCCCGACGCGAAATCCGGTATGGCCACCAAGTCCATTTTGGAACTCGGATATTTCATGTCGAAATAATCTTCGTAGTGCTTTAAAACCACCGGAGCTATGTATCGCGCATAATCCGTCTGTACGATCGCGTCTTTTCTGGAGAACAATCGGAAATGCACTTTCGGTATGACGGTGGAATTGACGGACACCAAATCCGACACCATGTACGCCACCATGTAAGTGGACAACGGCACGGACTCCTCGAACTCGTCGATCACATAGTTCGGAATGGATGGGCTGACAAAAAAAAAAAAAAAAAAAAAAATGAAAAAAGTGTGTACTTCGCACGTCGGGTGGGATTCTCTTGACGGGTGTATTGGATTTTTAAAACAAACGATGAATCATTTCTTCAATAAAACGATTCTGAACGAAGAAAGTCAATAATATAAAAAACAAATGAGAAAAAAGAATGTTAGAAAAATGTCCAAAATTTTCTTGCGCCAAAATCATTCTCATATTATTTTCTATCTGTGTTTAAATTTTCATATAGTTCGGATCAAAAAATGATAGTGTCCGAGTCGTTTTTGTCAAATTTTGGGTAGTTTTTTCCAAAAAAAAAAAAAAAAAAATT
>JAIPRM010000320.1:12123-39553 GCA_025469315.1 Stegophylla sp. TES_Ste_2020 | reverse complement strand
TCAGAATCGTTTTACTGAAGAAATGATTTATCGTTTCTTTAAAATATAATACGCCCGTCAAGAGAATACCACCTGTCGTGCGAAGTACACCCATCGTGCGAAGTATGTCCGCTTTTTTTTTTTTTATGTCACATAATGTTTTGAAGCAGAATGTATTTTTGGCCTTAAGCAAAAAAAACCAAAACTTTTTGAAACCGGATTTGCATTTAGATGGTACTTAGAAAGGTTCTTTTTTAAATTTATCAGTTCTTCAATTTTTTTTTTTTTTTTTTTTTGAAAATCCTACCAAAAATTTGATTAAAATGACTTGGAAACCGTCGTTTTTTGATCCAAACTTTGAAAATTTAAACATAGATAGACATTATTATAAAAAACATTTTGGAGAAATTTCAAATTTTGAAAATGTAAAAAAAAAAATTTTGGACATTTTTCTAACACTTTTTTTTTCGTTTAATTTTTTCCCCCTTCATTTATTAAATAAAAAAAAATAAAGTAAAGTAAAGCAAAGCAAATTAAAGTAAATTAAAGTATAGACAAGAAAGCAGAACATACTTCACACCACGGATATTTTTCGCTCTACGGATCAGATACTCTTGGTGAGAGTGTTGAAAATTACGACTATTAATATTCTTTATAATATTGACTTCTTTCGTTTAGAATCATCTTATTAAAGATTGATAAATCATTTCTTTAAAATTATACACACCCTTCAAGAGTATCTGATACGAGGAGCAAAGTATGTCTGGCTTTCTTGTCTATACTTTACTTTACTTTGCTTTATTTTTTTTATTTTATTACACAACTTCTTTATATTTATATATATGTTATTCATTTTTATACATTTTAGATTCTGAACGATAGCAATGTATTGGTTTTACAAATCTGTGTGTGTGTGTGTGTGTGTGTGTGTGTGTGTGTGTGTTTCCGTAATCACGAGTTCGGTAGAAATACTGGTCCAAAAGTTTCTATCAGTAATTTTAGAGATTGGAAATTTTGTTTAGTTGGTACTTTAAGGAAATCGTTTTTCCAAATTCCCAATACTTATTCTAAGCGCAAGTCTAGACTACCTAAAAATTGAGAAAAAAACGGTAAAATGATACATTTACTATACTATTATCAATAATACATAGAACACCTACACACTAATATATGTTTTTAAAATAAAAATTGTTATTTTCATAATCTAAACACTAATATTTTATTATTTTTAATATTAAATAATTTAATACACTATATCTAATCAAAATTAATTTACTCATTCTCTTTAGTATTAACAGGTGGTGTGACCTAGGATTTATTTTAACGTGCCTTTTGCACACATTTGGTGTAATTCTAAATTGAAAATGCAATTTTGTAACTGATAGTTCATTATATTTATAATATATTATATTTTAGAGTAATTATTTCAGTATATTCTATGATTATAGTATAGATTGAAAATGTTTTTTTTTCTTGTTCTGTTTTTGTTTCCGATAAATATGATATTAACAAATAACAGTGTGAACTAATAGTTATAGTATGAAATATCTAGTGATAGTAGCAATTGTAATATTTTAAAAATGTATCTTGTTAAATGTCATCGACTAGACAATCTGAAAAAATATCGTTGAATAGGTAGGAACAATAATTTTACCTAAAGAAGCTTACCTATAATAAACAAAACAAAAAAAAAAATGAGCTATAAAAATGTACAAAATTGACATAATAGTTATTAGAATAACGTAAAATACGTTTAAAGTTGAAAAATTCTTTCAAAACACGAATCAAATTTTTGTAAATTGAATGACATTATGTATTTATGTCTCACTTCTTAAAAAAAAAAAATTTTATATAATCAAAATCCTATCTTAAATCATTATTTTTACTCACATTTAAACATGCTACTATCAATCGCATTGCATCTACGTATGATCATCCATAGTTAAATATAATTAATAATGAGTAATTATGAGTCTTGCCTAGACAATAAATACAATGTACGTAATTATGAACTGCACACATTCAATTTTGTTTCAAGATAAACAACACTAAGTACATAAGACCGCGGCCGCCGAACGTCAAGCGGCCTCCCTTATCAACAAATCATACGAATATCTAAAAAAATATGATACTTTTTATTTCTATTTCTATTTTTAAAATTATAATCTGATATTACATAGTAATACATGCTTCACTGAAAAAAACTAAAATTTAGGCATTATTAAATATTAAATAATACTTGGTGGTTGTTACAAAATTATTTTTCAAATATTTTATACTAAAAAATTATGTTGATTATTTTATTTATTTTTTAATTTAACCTTTTACAGAACTTTGTTGGTAATTTATTAAATTATTTAAAGCGGCCCCTTTTCATAATATTTAAGTAGTCCATCGGGAAATCTCCCGAACTCCCAGTCCGCCCCCGGTTTTTACCCGTTAATAATAATAGTAATTTCATTATTCATGAAAATGATCAATTTTGAAATTTAAAGCTCTTGTAATTAAAAATTCCATAAATGAGTAAGTTTATATTCAAATTTCAACCCTAGAAACCATAAAACAAATATGTTACGAGACAATAATGAAAACAAATCAACAATTAATTTTATAATGATTTATGAATTATTTGAGTCATAATAATTCTAACTCTAAACACTGATAGAAATGTATTTAATGAACTAACTTTTAAAACAATCAACCACGAATAAAAAAAGGGGGTATTTTCTTAAGAGAAAATATGGCATGCAATTTAAATTAAATAATAGTATAACGTTTTGATAGAAAAAACATCGTTATTTTAAGTGAAAATAACCAATCCAATGATTTTTTTTTTAAAAATGGTTGATTATCGGTTTTATAAGATTTATCAGATTTATAAGATTGTATTATATGTTCAGGTCATAAAGTCAAGAATTTAAAGTTTTGTTATAAAAAATCTTACATAAATGATAAAACTAAATATTTCCAAAATTCTATATTTATTCAAAGACGATTAATTGTTGTTGAAATTTATTTCCTGTCTGTATTACACTATTTATGGTAATAGGCAATAATGACGAATTTTTAATAATATTCATTTCGGAGTTACGACTTATTTACTAAAGTCAATTTTACGAAATTCTTATTTACGACATATTTTACAGTATTTACTCAAATTTGAGGTAGCTTTCTTTGACTTTGGAAAAAAATTAAAAAATTTCGTAACCTTATCGCATTGAAATACTAGAAACCATTTTTAAACCTAAGAAAAGCTAGACGAAAGACTTTAATATATTTTGCTAAACTAAAAGGTGCTTACAGAAATAATACATATAAAAAAAAAAAAAAATCGATCCTTATAAAATCACCAACTTTTTTGCTCCATTTAAAATTTAAAATAAAAATTATGGAAAACAAATAAACAATACGAAAATCTATGTAGACAACAACTAAGCTAGTGCATTAATAACTGCATAATAATGTGCATAATAATTAACACATCAACTTTATTTAAACGTACCTACTCAATTTATGAAGAGAGATAGAAAGACGAAACATTCGATGAAAACAATGACAGAATCACGAGAGGAAAAGTTGAATATTATGATCTATTACCACACTCGATGAATAATTCAAAGCTATCTGCTTATTAAACGCCAATGCATATCAATCGAATATCACGCGTGGAAAATTGCGCTCGACCTCATTTTATTTACCGAGTACTCGGCTCAAAGGCACAGAGATGACGGCGAAATACATGACGGGATGAGAGTAATTTTCAATTCCAATGTTTTGATTGTAGGCACTTTTAAATTCACAGTCAAATATATTCTCCGTAATAAAATCAGATAATTTAACATATGAAATGATCATGGAAATTGAATTGACGTGGAAGCAAAGAGGCCACGTGTAATAAATATATTCTTAAATCGTTTAATCACGCTATATCGGTAAACTTAAATGTTTATCCAAATCAGTTACTACGATAAATCTTATATCTATGCGTTCTTTGAATATATAAATGTACATTTTAAGCGCTTCTATAATCTGCAATTCTTCACCATTGCATTGCTCATTTTTAGTTTACAACCGTAGACACCACATTTTAATGTTCAATTAAATTCAACTTGCCGATAAATGTGCCATAAAATACGCCAATGAGGATTTTAAGCCTCAAAAAAATATTGCTATGGTGGTATTGATCTTTCGGCAAAGCTCGTGGTTTAAAAAAAAAAAATTCAAACGTGACTATTGCAGCATGATTTGCTACAGTTTCAAATAAACGAGTTATTAATGGTATTTTCTTTTTTTTTCTTAAGTTCATCAAAGGAAACCCAGTTTTTTAGCTATATGTGCCCAAGGCGAAATTCACTTTTTCGTCCCAAACAAAAATTCCAATCTATATCACTAAAATAGTGCTGTAACAGTGTTTTTTTTTTTTTTTTTAAATGAATCCACCCACCTGGTCAGTGAAATTTTTAGAAGATTCGGAGAAGTGTAAAAATCAAAAAGCCGCAATTATTGTAGAAGGTCGAAAAAAGCTTGAAATATTCGATATTTTGTATTTTATTTTATGAACTTGTTTAAGATTTTCATGGCCTAACGAGTTTCTTAGAACTCAAAAAGTTATTTTAATTTTAATTCTTTGAACATTTCAAACACCATAATATAGAAGACGAATAACATCTCTTTACTTTAGTAAACTAATTAAGCAAACAGTTTTTACGTTAAAACTTGCGCGTCCAGATTAAATAGGTACTAATAAACGTAAAAATAAACGTGTAGCATTATAATTAAGAATTTTATTATTTTTGATTATTTTATGGACATTTTCGATATTTTAAAATATTCGAGTTTTTAGACATTATTCTTTTATATAGGTGTTACACAATCGCTGCACGGTTTGATACTAATCACTAAAAAATACATATATTGTATAAATAAAATACATCGAAATGTTAAAATGATTACATCGTAATACATTGTTCGCGCCAATACAACCAATACCCCGGTCCTCTTATTAGCTTCCGGTAGTTACAACACAAAGGAAACCAAATAATATTTAGAAGACATTCGAATCTCGGCAAAAGATGGCTTAATTAAGTCATCAACTTTGTAAAGATCACTTGTATATTTTAGACGTTTGCGTTAACTTTGTAGGGATTTATATTATAAGTTTACTGATCCTGTCAAAGTCAAAATCCATTTGCCTTACGAATACTGCTGCACTTGGGGCGTGGCGGTGTTACGCGGTGACGTCCGACGGAATTGACGTCTTGTTCAGGATACTTAATTTACCTACAATGCGCGCCGTATTCTTATACGCCCATATAATGCACTGTAAATCGTGGAAACAACTTTCGTTTACGCGGAAACAAGAGAAGTGCGAGGTCTGCAGGTGAGAGCTGTTATAATAAAGTAACATTTTGAACATCGCTCAATGTAAGGTATCGGCAGTATGTATGGACGTTTGGTTAACATACACATAATATTATCAATACCCGTTAACGGCCGCAGGGTATGAGCAACCAAAGTTAAAGAGCTGTTAATGAACAGCATTTGATCTATATCGGTGTATACGCCATCATTTTTCCATAGCCTCGGGCTCAAGTTTAAAATTTTAGTCGTCATCGTAGGTTTATCTACGTCCTGCTATTTATTAATATTATAACATCGTACGTGCTGCATTATGAACGTCTATTATTATAATAATTATTATTACTATTATCATCATCATACAGATAATTATTATTAGCTGCTATTTACCGACTATGCTTTGCATTTGTTTCAGGGCGGAGTTTCCTGTTAAGTCTACATTTGTCTTGTCTTATATACAGACAATGGGTTCGCATAAATACTGTAATTTATGCGATATTATGAACTTGAGACACTATTTATTATGATTGAATAACTTTCAAATGTTGTCGGCAAGTGACAACCTATAAAATATAGCATGACTACGGGTCGTACTAAATAATCTTATATTAATGAATAATATGAATGCATAATTTTACTATACTGTATACAAACAATTATAATTAAAGATCGGACATTTATACAACTAACACCAGGAAAACATGCAATTAAAAAGCTGAAATATGCAAATCATGCAAAATCAAATATTAATTGATGTATTAGGAATTATACAACAATTTTTTCAGAGTAGATACTTTGAATTTTACTTTTATTGTGATTTATTTTTTTAATATTATTGTTTTCTAGTAGGCATTAACTATAAAGTATAACCTAAATTATAAAAAACATGAAATTCAAACTGGTTTACAAGTATGATATGGTAATATTTTAATGTTTTAATGGTTTACTTTTATTGTAAACTAATAAATAAGATGGCCTAATTAATTTAAATGGAAGAAATACTGAATAATAAACTTCATAATTATTAATTACCATTGGTAATTTAAAATAAAATTACAAATGAATTAGACAAGAAAGCCGGACATACTTTTCACCATAGATATTCTTCGCTCCTCGGGTTAGACACTCTTGGTGAGTATGTAGAATTTTAAATAAATGATAAACCATTTCTTCAATAAGACGATTCTGGACTAAGGAAATTAATATTATAAAGAATAATAATATTCGTAATTTTCAACACACCCACCAAAGGTATCTGACTCGAAGAGCGGATAATATCGAATATATACGAAGTATATGCGGCTTTCTTGTCTATACTTTCCTTTACTTTTTTTTTACCTAATAAATAAAGGGGAAAAAATTAAATGTGAAAAAAGATAGAAAAATTTTGAAAAATTTTTTTTCCACATTTTTAAAATTTTCTTGCACCAAAATATTTCTCATATTATTGTCTATGTTTAAATTGTCATAAAGTTTGGATCAAAAAATGATAATTTTCAAGTTGTTTTTGTCAAATTTTAGATAGTTTTTTCCAAAAAAAAAAAAAAAAAAAAAAAAATTGAAAAATTTAGAAATTCAAAAAATGACCTCTCTAAAGTACCATCTAGAGGCAAATCCGGTTTCAAAAAGTTACTGATCGAAACTTCTGGACAAGTATTTCCATACGAAAAGTTGTACACAGAAAAAAAAATAAAAAAAATAAAAAATAAACATCATTGTAAAAACACTAGCTTCTTCACTTCGTTCAGAATCTAAAATAAAAATATTATCACGTGGTATTTTCTGTTCTTTTCTTTTATTTTATTTATTTATTTATTTTTTTTTTTTGGGAGGGGGGGGTCGAAATTAGTTATTTTTTAAATATTTAACTCAAAAATAGGTCGCAGTTAGTACTCTGCAGTCCATTGACGTGATACACATATTTTGGGGTTGCTGTATGAGCTCACCGATTTCTTTCTTACATGTTTATTTAAAAGGTCAGGGATACCCATTTGGTATCCACTACTCAATTTATTTATGTTTTGCAATAAAATATTGTTTTCTCACCCTCTATAAAATATCAAGATGTGGAGTTACATAGATGTTTATAACAACAATTAGTGTTCTATAAATCGGTATGAACATAAATATAATAATTATTATTTATTGATAATAATATGTTTATTATTTTAATGTCCATAAAATTCGCAACTAATTGTCGCCAATCATAATAAGTAACCAATTGTCCATTATATTATTATTTATATTTGTTTTGGTCGTTGCTATAACTGTTATCAAACTAGTCCATGTACATAAATTCAATACTTCCAATCAAATACCAAGACAAAAAAAGGAATTTGATCGATAACTTGGCTACATCATTCGTATATATTACGTAATTATTACATTTATATTATATGAAAATTGAATTAATTTGTAAAAATTAATAATTATGGATTGGATTTTCGGGAGTGTATAGACTTTGTTATCTTCATCTGGTTTTTCCAGCAAATCGATCTTGTGTAATATTTTGGTAGAAATAAATATCAACGAAGACATTATTAGTCAACACTAGAATGTCTATGAAATTTCTTCAGCCCCTATTCTCCCCCACCCCCAACATTACCTATTATTTGTCAGCTTTTAGCAAGTTATTTAATTCGGTTTTCGAGTCTGTTCTCTTCATTTACGAGTAAATAGTTTTCAAACAGTTCTTCTTTTTTTTTTTTTTTTTTCGTTATTTACAGACCTTTCAGAACTATTGCCGAAATAAAATCCCTTTTTTATACTTCCTTGATTTTTGCATTTTTTTTTCTGAAGACCACGCTATTGCTTTCGACCGAAATTATAATATATATATATATATATATAAGCCGAATGCGATTTTTTTTGTTCTAATCGAAATTTTTCACAGGTGAGTGATGAAACGTTTGCGAAACTATAGGATAGAACTCTAGTTACCCGAAAATCTTTCCACATTTTGAAAAAAAAAAAATGCATCAGTTCGTCATTGACCGATCTAAATAGTTTTGAAAATGTTGCTCGACCATAATTATTATAATTCGGGCTAGATTATAATATTTTTTATTTTCTTCTTCTTCTTTGCATACGCACTTTATTTATATTATGTCTGAGACGATAGTTTTATTTATTCTTATTGTGCAATAAATTTTAAACTTTGTTTTTACATCGGTAAATACTTGCCTAAATTAAGAATATTTTCGGTAGAGAATTAATAAAATTCGTCCTCAGTTTCTATTAATTCACCCGTATTGGAATCGTGCGCATTCCGAATGGAAATAATTTATAATATTATTTAATTTCAAAGAGATAATTTAAATAGGGCTGGGGAGAAACACTGGTTTTGGTTTTCGAAATTTCACAGGGGTTTTTTTCCAAAAAAACAATGTAATGATCTGTACAATTCTTCCGTCAATTATTCCGGGCTCGTGCTACTACTTACTCGGTAGTAGTTTTCATCAGTTTCATGTTACTCAGTGACGTCAGCTGTTTGTCGTGACGCAGCTTTATTTTGAACGTCGCCTTCATCTCGGGCTCGTCGAAACAAGGGAACGCTCTTCTCGCGTCCACCGGTTCGAAGTTTGTTACAGCCAACCACCTGCAAGACGAAAAACAACGGTTGTTCATAATATAATGTAAAGTAACGATTGACTCTAATGATGTTACTACATTTTTATTGTAGTAACACGTTACGTCGTTTCGTTACATTTATTTTTCTGTGTTACCGAAAATGTATTGTTACGATCATCGGAATTTCACAGATCTATCATAATTATTATTAGATTCTGAACGAAGTGAAGAAGTCAGTGTTTTTACAATGATGTTTATTTTTTATTTTTTCCGTGTACAACTTTTCGTATGGAAATACTTGTCCAAAAGTTTCGATCAATAACTTTTTGAAATTGGATTTGCCTCTAGATTGTACCTTAAAGAGCTCATTTTTTGAATCTCTCAATTCTTCAATTTTTTTTTTTTTTTTGGAAAAAACTACCCAAAATTTGACAAAAACAACTTGGAAACCATCATTTTTTGAATGAAAATTTAAACATAGATAGAAAATCACATAAAAAAAATTTTGGCGCAAGAAAATTTCGAAAATGTGAAGGAAAAAATTTGGACATTTTTCTAACATTTTTTTCTCATTTATTTTTTATATTATTAACTTAGGGTGACCATATTTAAGAAAATAAAATACAGGACAAAAATATTTTTCATAATATTTTTAAATAAATAAGTATTTATTATAAATAGAATATATGTGTGTGTGTGTGTGTGTGTGTATTTGAATCGTGACAAAAGTATAATTTTTAAACTATACCTATTACAGATTAAATTTTTAAACACATATAAACATTATTTTGAAAAACATAAAATAACACAATATAATGAAACTAAATTGACACTTTTTAAAATTTCTTCAAATCCTTTATTCGTGCATATTTTATACTGTATACTTTCTTAAAAAAACTTGTTAATTCATTTTACGATTACAATTTATCTAATGGTAAAAATTTCGAAAATTTTAAATCAACAGTAAATCAAAAAACGGGATTAATATGGGACAGACTTGAAATTATGGGACAAAAGGCGTCCTGAGAGAAGTTTATCAAGACAATAGGACACAGAACCGATATAAAGGACATTCCTGTATGAAACAGGACGTATGGTCACCCTATATTAACTTCCCTCGTTCAGAATCGTTTTATTGAAGAATTGATTTATCGTTTCTTTAAAATTAAATACACCCGTCAAGAAAATTCCACCCGTCGTGCGAAGTATGTCCGACTTTTTATTGACAATAGCAGTATTTAAATATTTTAAAATGTAATCCCTAAAAATCTAAAGTTTGGCTGTAAACTATTTTTTATTCAATGATACCTAGCGAAACCAGGATTTTTTTTTTCTGTATTGTAATATAACAGAAACGCAGTTACTTATGGGCTTTAAAAGTAATGTAATTTCAATATAATTTTATTTGAGTAAAGTAATTTCATTAAATGTATGCGAAATCAACGAGTAAAGTAACTTTACTTTACTATTTAAAAGAAATTGACCCAGCACTTAGCAATACGATTTTGGTGAGATGGGTAAACGAAAAGTAGGTCACTCCAGTAGTAAAAAGTCCTCGGTATTTTATTCTCATATTATTAATCATTAATAAATCATATTTATCACAATATTAATTAAATGGAAAAAATTATTACGTAACATAGTTATAAAGTCTTTGAATGATAAAAATTGTGGTATATTTAAGTCCCACACATCTAAAGGGAGAATCTACAATAAAACAAAATAAAAAATAGTACACTTTTTCAAATTACGTACATACTATATACGTAAAAAAACTATCAAATTATAAATAAAAAAAAAAAATAAAATAAAAAAAGGTTTTACATTTTAATTTTTTGGATGTTTGGATATTTGCGCACATTCACACCGTTCTCGAACTCGTTTATTAGTCAGTATCATCAGCGTTCTACTATCCTTGCTTTTCAATTATTTAAATTTATGAAATAACGGATCATAACAATATTATTGTATCCTAATGTTAGTTATTTCCCTTTCGTTCGCGATCAAATCAGAGTTATATTTTGTAGGTTTAAATTTATAAATGAACAAATCGTACAAGTATATCAACAATCCCTCTTTTACAAAGGGGATAGGGGGGGGGTGGGGATTACGTACTTCGTCTGCTTCGTTTCTTTGTCCACGTAACTACTCCTATAGTAACCGGCCAGACTGTCCGTAATGTTTCCCGCGAACGGTATGGTCAGCATGTATTCTTCGTTGGGTCTAAAGTCATTGTAACTAATGATGTACATCTTGTCCACCTCTTTCTTGTACCACACGCTTTTCACGATCACAGGCCTTCCGGCTTTGTTGACGATTTTGACGCTCTTCCTGTTGACGTTCAGTTCCTTCGCGTGCAGCGATATGATCGGGGAGGCGTCCTTGCAGACGATCTGTGTAAAATTACGACTTTTAACAACACAGAAATTAAAATGAAAAAACCACCTCATCGTTCGCCTAAAAAGTGCTGTTTAATTTCCTCGTCTGTTTTCCCCGATAAATGTTTTGCGACAAGTCCAATCGATTACAGCGAATCCTCCGAATACCGGACACTCAGTCATAGGCACCAAAATTTTGTCCGTTATTCGGAGGTGTCCGCTATATAGGAGTGTCCCATTAGGGGAGGTTTCGCTGTACCATCATATTATATCTCTTTTCAGATGAACTCGATTCCTCGATTGCACGCGGGTTCAAATCCGTCGGCCTTTCGCCCAACGCTCCTCAATCATATCCTCAACCAATCGTATAGGTGTACGAAATTATGTGAACTCAATGCTCCCCATAAGCACATAACGCTCTCTCTGGGTTTTCTGAAAACCTTACAAATTCAATGGTTTCATGGGGGATAAATCAAAATAAATAATCATCCCCATCGTAACAAATTAAATGAATACTAATTGTTATTCAAATTGTGCCAGTGCATGAATGTAGTTCCCTCTTTCCAGATGTTTTTCTCGAATATTACTCTCGATGACTCGTGTCTTCCAACCCCGTTTTCATCTTAACCCGCATTATTTCCCCGAACAAACGTATCGAAGAAATTATCCGCGGGCATTTGAAAATTCACGTCTTTACACAGTGTGCTTCAAACAATTTAAAGTCACGGATGCCATTGAAATCACTTTATTTCACTCTCAATATATTCCTATCCCGGAGTAATCTGATCATCTCCTAAGGCAGAGGTTCCCAAACTTTTTTCGGTTTGACCCATTTTGGTCATTTTTTAAATTTTGGCGACCCACGGCACTAACCAAATGTCCATTTTTTTTTTTTTTTTTTGGGGGGGGGAGTGGGCTTTTTTGCTTGTTGAATGACGAAAATAAACAAGATTCTGAATAAAAAAAAAAAAACATTTTATATTTACATTTTTGTCGAATAATATGTACAACTGTTAAATAACTATAATTATTCATTTATTTATTACAAAAAATGTGTAATGAATACTAAAAATATGTGAGTATATACGTTTAAATGAATATTACAAAAAAAATAAAGAAGAAGAAATTTTACTTTTAAAAAGCCACACCATATGGATTCTTCACTCAAAAAAAAAAAAAAATTCTTTCACAAAAATAGTTATCATATTACTGTATAAAGTCTATATTTAAATTTCCATAAAGTTTTAATTGCATTTTTGTCTAATTTAAGACAGTTTTTCTCAAATTTTGAAAATCTTTTGAGAATTTTGAATAATAGTCACCCTTAAGTCTAGGGGAAAGTTCTGATTTAAAAAGTTGCTGTTTGAAACTTCTGGGAAAATATTTCTATAAGAAAAAGAGTTTACTGAAAAAAAAAAGTCATTGTAAAAAAATAGCTTCTTCACTTCACTCAGAAACTAAAATTTAACGCGACCCACCAAAAATTTAATCGTTACTCACTTTTGGGTCGCGACCCACAGTTTGGGAACCTCTGTCCTAAGGGATCCACCGGCCACTAGGGATTATGCACTTAATATTTCCTACCCTTTCCACGACTATTCTACTTTTCTTCTCTTTCTTCTTCCATCTAACAAATCCAACCGCAGACCATTGAGTAATATATCATATGAAATGTAAACGGACTCCATGATATAATGTGACGTTGTTTGGTAAAAATAATAATTTAGTCCGTTGATAAATTGGACAGGCGACAAAAATTTCAGTTCAGATCTAGAGCTTTTCACGTGAAAAAAATTGTTTGAAATTGACAAAATACAGTTCAACATATTTCAATTGAATTTTTCAATCTAATTTGGAAAATTCTAATTTTCTTCGATATAATGTAAATCCAAATAGCAAGAGCAATACGGGTGATTTGCATGATAAAACACTCACGATTATAATTCAAAATGGAATCATTATAAATAATTATATTGGTAACAATAATTATTGTTATTATTATTATTATTAGTGGTTATCATGTAGATTGATACATTTATATTCTTATTACTCTCTTTGCCACAAACACTCTTCCAATTCAACTTTCTCGCATAAACATCCTTCCCAAACCTGACAATTTGTCACTTTCGAATTTCAAAGACCCCCTTTACTTGTTCTCCTAATCCCCGTCTTTAACTAACAATCTACCACCAGTTTTCTCGACAAATTATTCATGTCGTTCTCCGCCTAATGCACAATGCACTCCACCGACTACGACGACCGCGTTCTGTCTTATTTTAACGACCTTTAATCCAGACACATTAGAACCCATTTGAACTTTGAACTATTATATATTCTAATTGTAATTTTTTTCAATCGCAAATAAATAGACAAATCATAACGATTTATAGTCGCGGCAACGAAAAATGAGCGCTGGCCCCCGCGACCCGTTGTCTATACCCACTCTGACGGCCAGTGACTCTCAACATAGTGCAGTTATCATGCCGCTACGTGCCGCGCTGCGGCATACCTGTTCTATTGTAATTTTTAACACGCAAATGTTCAAACTATAACATTCCTGACCCTCTTTCGTAGGGATATGTTTAGGAGGGATCAGGTGGAGTTATATTATAGCAACCAACTTAAAATAAAAAGAAAATCTTATAATTTAAAAAATGAAATATTACCAGTAAGTATAATTAGTAATTTGATATTTTTAAAAAAACGCGGGCTTTTTGTTTCACAGTTTGATAACCAATACTAATAAACTGCCGCTTGGCGCATGACGGGCAGCGCTCATTTTTCGTTGCCGTGACTATAGTATGGAGGACACGACACTGCGTTTTCATTTACTCACTGTAATGTTGACTACGCCTTCGAATACAAATTTGTCTTCCAGATGCGTGGTAATGTCTAAGCTGTATTTGATTGGTTTGAAAAAATTCCCTAATTTATAATTGAAGGAATACAAATCAGCAAACGCTCCGGCCAGTGACACGGTGACCACGATAATAAGCCTCATTATTAACGTTTCGAACTCCATTCTAAAGAGAAAAAAAAAAATCAATCGAACACACACGCTTGTTATATAATAATATTATTAACACGGACTAAGAATGAAATGGTCCTATATGGGCATTTATTTATTTTTATTTTTCCCGTTGGTTTAATTTTTTCAGTCATGCATATTATTTTGATGTAATGACAATAATAATTCTACGAGTTTTAACTAAACAGCGTATTATAACCTTTACTATTCGTTCAAAATTAAAACGCACCTTATCGTTAAAAATAATTAATTCATCATTAAAGCTTTAATCACGTATTAAAGCGGACAGAGGCACGAAAAAACCGCTGTTCTCATACTTCAGAAAATATTAAAAAATATCCCCCTTAAAAAAATCATTAATAACTAATTAGTCAGAACGCTCAAAGGCAAGAACCTTTAAAGTAAAGCAAACACAAGAGAAATATAAACAAGGAAACCGGACATATTTCGCATCACTGGTATTCTTCGCCCCTCGGGTCAAATACTCTTGTTGGGTATGTAGAATTTTAAAGAAACGATAAATCATTTCTTCAATAAAACGATTCTGAAATAGAAGTAAGTTAATAAAATATAAAGAACAATAATAGTCGTACACACCCACCAAGAGTTTCTGGCCCGAGGGGCGACGAATATCTCAATTCTTCAATTTTTTTAGGGAGAAAAACGACCCAAAATTTGACAAAAACTCGGAAACCATCTTTTTTTGATCCAAACTTTATGAAAATTTAAATACAGATAAACAATAATATGAAAAACATTTTAGAGCAAGAAAATTTTGAAAATGTAAAAAAAAAAATTTGGACAATTTTCTAATTTTTTTTTTTCTTATTATTATTTTTTCCTTTCTTTATTTATCAGATAAAAAAAAAAAGAAAATTAAAGTAAAAACAAGGAAGCCGGGCATACTTCACATCTCGGATATTTTTCGCTCTTCGGGTCAGATACCCTTGGTGAGTGTGTTGAAAATTACGACCATTATTGTTCTATATATTATTAACTTCTTTCGATCAGAATCGTCTTATTGAAGAAATTATTTATCGTTCTTTAAAATTCTTCAAACCAACCACCAAGAGTTAGAAATAATTAACTGTTACTTTAAAATTCTATACACACACACCAAGAGCATCCCAACTAAAAAAGTGAAGAATACTACTTGTGTGCGAAGTACGTCCGACTTTTTAAAAATTATCATTGCTATTATTCCAAGGATAATTAGTAAATTTCTCTCCTCCTCACCTACATTATTAGCAAGCAGTAGGTTAGGTTGGGTCAACCTAACCTAACCTAACCCAGATTCTGCTGTACCCTAAAACTGTAAACTATAGGTAAGGAAACTTTCGAATTTTTATCGGAGATGGGCTGAACCGCGGAGAAATCGGGAATTTTTCCTAATGAGCCGCTTCTTCGAATAATTATTATTTTAAAAACAGTATTTTACGGTTGGTAAAAATAAAACAATTATTAATTGGATTAACAGATAACGAATTAATTGTTGAAATGTCACGAGTATAATATTAAGCTCAAACCAATTATTATATATTCTGTTGTTATTTTCTAGTTGTCTTACATAATATTACAATTTATACTATAACAAATTATATAATATATATATATATAAGTACACAGAAACTTAATATTAACTTATACATAATGTCTGTTTGACTTATCATAATCACAGGTACATGCATAATATTTTTAACCTTACATTTTACAATAGCATTGAGTCTGGCTAATATGTAATTTCTAAAATAATCAATAATTATAGTATTGGTGTTATTATAATGTTCATTTGACTGAAGGTAGCTTATTGGAAACCTTATATTTCTTTAAATATTATATTATATAAAACCGGATTTCGTGACACATTAGGTGAAATTGTAATACTACGCTTTATACTAATGATGATAGAAAAATATGATCTATAAGTATTATAGTAAATGCGAGGTATTTAATAATAACGTTCGTGTGATATAAATGCGTGTTTTTTTTTAATGAAAAATGTATAAGACTTATGAGTAAAGCGAATAATCTAGTACTTTTACAATGATATATTTTTTTTTATATATATATTAATTTTTTCATATGAAAATAATAATTGTCCAAAAATTTCGAACAGCAACTATTTCAATCAGAATTTGTTTTATACGGTACTTTAAGAGATCATTTTTCGAAAATGAAACAAAAATAAATTTTAAATAATTAACACGTTATTTAATTTGGAAAATAAAAATTTCCAGGGTAAAATATTCAAAACAGTATTATATATTTTTAGAGGTAAAGTTTGGCATATACCAGTATCATAGCCAAAGGAGAGCCTCCCCTTCAAAAAGTCAGCCCTCAGTTATTAGGATTTTTGAAAAAACATCTTCACCAGAAAATTTGATTGGTTATCCAGTACATTCGTAGAAACCATAATATTTATGTTATCGTTGTTTTAAGTGGCAATGGGCCGTTGAAATGTCTCGAATTATCATATTATATAAAAATGTAAGTAAAGTATAGACAAGAAAGCCGGTTAGGTTAGGTTATTAGAGGTATTTTGAGAAAACAATTGAGAATTTCGAAAAATGACCTCTTCAAAGTTCCATCTAGAAACTTTCGGTTTCAAAAAGTCGCTGCTCAAGACATTGGGACAACTATTTGAATACGAAAAATCGATCACCGCAAGAAAATTTAAAAAATAAATAAATAAACGTCATTCTTAAAACACTTCCTTCGAAAATCTAAAATACAAAGCCCCGAATTTACGAACGTGTTAATTGTTACTCGGGTTCCTTCGAAATATTTTCAAAAGAAATCCCATTAGAATTTACATCAGATAAGTTCGACACGTGTTTATGTTTTAATATACATACCTCTCCGGGGGGGGGGGGGAGTGAATGAATAAAACGAAGTATTTTATAGCTTTTTTTTTTTGTCTGCTATCAAAATTAATGTTATGAACCGAAATTTACACCAGACATGGCGCAAGGGAACGGTGTCAACCATCAATAGATTATTGATTGAAAATAGAAATATTATAATACCATTTATTATTAAACTTCTATATTTACACAATCAAAAACAATAAACGGTTTAATAATAACGAGTAAAAAAAGAGTCGACAAACCTTATTTTCGAGATGACGATAATGTATGTGACTTTTTATTTTAATGCAACACTTATGATATTCATTAATAATAATAAAAAAAAAAAAAATATATGTATATATCCGAATTTCGATTACGATTATATTATATTTTATGTATATAATATATTTAAGATCAATTTATATGACGTCGGCGGGATAGATGGCGACGGGCTTTATTTACAAAATTCCAAAATTATACGTCATATTATCCACACTCATACAAGGACGCGTGTATACTATTTTTACCGAAAAATATGTTACAGTGAAAAATTACGGTACAATGCGACGACAACAATAACGTTACATTTTATTAATGTTATTAATTGACAAGAAAAATAAATAAATAATGCGAATTGCTCCCCCGAAAACATACACACACACACACACACACACACACAGAGACGACACGGTCGCAAAGCTAGCCAGCCGACGTACGACGGCCGATAACGAACGAACTTTATAAAAATATTATATTTTTTTCAAACGAGAATTTAATAATTTATTATTACGTCATGAATATTTAATTGGAGCCTACCCGACCGCGATTAACTAACACTGCTGCTACCCGATGATGATAAAATTTTAATAATTATGACGTACGTACATCACAAAGACACTGTAATCCGACAATAATTAAATCCTCCGCTTGAAAACGATAGTCGCGGAATCGCTCTCCTCTACAACGTAATAATAACCGCGATTGGAATGTTTGTCCATAGAAATCGTGAAATAATATTATAAAACGCGAAATTCAAAATTTAATTTTCAGGGCTCCTAAAGTAGATAATATAATATTCGTTTGATTTTAAAATTAAATCGTTGTTCATTAATCTAATCGCAGTTCTATATTATATGTTTAATGTTTATTTATTGTTATTTTTTTTTTTTTTTTTTTTACTTAGCTATTGAAAAAGAAAAAGAAAGAAAAAAAAAAGCTAATTAAAGATAAATAAAATAATGTATAGACAAGAAAGCCGGACATACTTCGCTCCTCGGATCAAATATTCTTGGTGGGTGTGTTGAATTTCAAAGAAACGACAAAAATCATTTCTTCAGTTATTATACGATTTTATGCGAAGTATGTTAAAAAAACATTAATAATCGTCATTTTAAACACAACCACCAAGAGTATCTGACCCGACGAGCGAAGAATACCCATAATGCGTTAAGTATATGTTCGGGTTTCTCGTCTATACTCTTAACTTTATTTATCTTTTCCTTGCTTTGCTTTACTTTACTTTTTTTTTATCCAAAAAACAAAGAAAAGGAAATAAAGACAATTTTATTAAAAATAAATAATTTTGATAAAGAACAAAAATGTGATGGAAAAAAATTTCCAATATTTTTTTCACAGTTTTGAAATCACATTTTATACTAATGTGTCGATGGTGGAATGGAAAAAAGTCGTAAACGACATTTTCTGAAAATTTTTGATTGTTTTGGATGGAGTAAAAAACGAAACTTTATTAATCGAAACTTTATCGATGCTTTATTTAAATTTTTTCATTTTTTCTGTAACTAATAATATCCAATTTACTCTTAATCTTATTAGCAAAAAGTATGTTTAAGACAACTTTTTTTAAAAAAATCACAATTGATTACAAATTGCAATTTTAGACTCTGAACGAAATGTAGAAGCTAGTGTTTTTACAATGATGTTTATTATTATTATTATTCACATTTTTTTTTTTTTTTTTTTTCTGTGAACACATTTTCGTATGGAAATACTTGTCCAAAACTCTGTCTCGACCAGCAACTTTTTGAAACCGGACTTACCTCTATAGATGATAGTTTAGAGAGGTCATTTTTCGAATTTCTCACTTTCTCAATTTTTTTGAAAGGAAAAACCACCTAAAAATTGACAATAAAAGATTCGGAAACCATCATTTCTTTGATTCAAACTTTAAAAAAATTTAAACATAGATAGAAAATAGTATGAAAAATTATTTGGCGCCAGAAAATTTTGATAATTTTCTCATTAAATTTACCGCCTTTCTTTATTTATTAGATAAAAGGAGTATAGTAAAGCAAATATAAGTAAATTATAGACAAGAAAGCCGAATATACTTCGCACCACGGGTATTCTTCGCTCTTTGGGTCGGATAATCTTGGTGGGCGTGTTGAAAATTACGACTTTAATTTTTTTTTATATTATTTGACTTTCTTCGTTCAGAATCTTCTTATTGAAGAAATTATATTTACCATTTCTTTAAAATTTTATACAACCACCAAGAGTATTTAACCCGTGAAGCGAAGAATATCCGTAGTGCAAAATATATTCGGCTTTTTTTTTTTCTTTCTTTCTTTATTTATTAGATAAAAAAAAAAAAGTAAATTAATGTAAAGTAAAGTACAATAAAGTAAAGTCCTTTGGCTACTTGTCAGGCATTTGTCTAATTTTACCACTAAAAAATATAGCACAAACAGTTTAAAAAAAAAAAATACTAAAAATGTAACATTGATACATTGTATCATCTTCTTCCTATGTTCTAAAGTCTAAATTATATTGGCTGTGATTTAATATGGTATCTACACCGATACGACTATATCTATACCTAGTCTAATTTTCGTCCGATAGATAAACATATCTACTGGGAAAAAGTTAATATTTGACACGAAAACTTCTTTTTTTTAAATTAAATACTTCATTAATTTGTATATTGTTTAGTAAAATTAAATCGCAGAGTAATAACCACTCTGTAAGATACTGCTATGTACAGCTGACAAATCCACACGTTGTTTTGAAAACGAGTATATGCTCAAATTAATTTGTTTTAAGAAAATTAGTGATATTGAATTGACACCTGTGACCCGTGCGATGTACTTTGAACTTACAAGACTCATATGACCAGATGACAAACAAATTATACATATTATACACGGATTTTCTAAAAATGTGATCTTGAACGAGTTCAATTTATAAGTGAACGTTCCGAACACTGGCTATTTCGGGTATAGTTTGTGCTTAGCAATTCAACCCCCTAAGGGTAATTTTTAAATAAGATCATTTGTAAAAAAAAGTGCACGTTAGGTATTTCATACAAATATAATAAAAAAAACACACACACAGTATATCCATAATTCATAATATTTTTTCACGTTACTGTCAGTACCACAGTTATAAATATACATACGTATATCTATCTAATCATGGTCACCACTTTACACCAGTGTAATTATCTCTCATAATATATATAATATTATAACGTACCGTAAATAAATAAATACGTATACAGTAGACAAAGTTTATAAAAACATATATTCAATGGACCAATCAAAATCGGTCATAATACCGATTGTCAGTGTAACCAAAATGATAAAGAAATTTAAAAATTAGATTTTATATATATATATATATATATATAACTCTAACTCGTTGAAAACAATAAGTAACTATTTTTTTGTTGTTGTATTTTTTTGAATGTCTCAATCCTTTAATTATTATTATTATTATTATTTTTTTTTTTTTTTGAAACTACCCAAAATTTGACAAAAAAGACTAAGAAACCAACCATCATTTTTTGATCCAAACTTTATGAAAATTTAGACATTGATAGACAATACAAGAAATATTTTATAGCAAGGAAATTTTGAAAATTTGAAAAAAAATTGGACATATTTTTATTATGTTTTTCTCATAATTTTTTTACGTATTGGATAAAAAAAGTAAAGTATAGACAAGACACCCAGACATCCTTTGCACCATGAACGCTCTTCAGGTCAGATTCTCTTGGTGGGTGTGTTGAAAATGACTACTATTATTGTTCTCTATATTATTAACTTCTTTTGTTGAGCATTGTCTTATTAAAGAAATGATTTATCGTTTCTTTAAAATTCTACACTCCCACCAAGAGTATCTGACTTTAGGAGCGAAGAGTGTCTGTGATGCGAAGTGTATCCGTCTTTTTTGTCTATGCTTTATTTTTTTTAATTTATATATTATACTGAAAAAAAAAAAATATTGACTTCTAACTTCTATTCTAACTTAAGTTACTATTTTTACCCAACTAACTTCTATCTAACTAAGTTAGTAATTTGGAAATTTTCAGAAATTAACTTCTATTCTAACTTAGTTAGTTTTTTTATTAAAATAACATAACTTTAACTAGTTAAAAAAAATTATTAACTTGCCCAGCTTTGATATATATATATATAATGTATTACATTTTTATCATACTAAAATAGATACCAAGTGTAATTAAATGTATTATTATTATTATTTATTTATTATTTAAAAATATATATATATATATTAAATTTACATACTAAAATAATCTGTTATTACAGTTAAGTTTGTAACACTTATATTTTGATCTTAATAAACCTACGATATAAATGTAATACATATGTGTCATAAAATATCACTATAGGAAATGTGTGTTTCTATAAAAATCGTCATAACATCGGTATAATAATTATATAAAACGTCATATTAAACAACAGAACATATTATATATTTTATAATACAGTATTTTTGCCGGGACTTTCAATTTAAGGACAATAAATCCTAATAAAATTTATCATCATAACCGGTGACGTTATAAGCGATTATATCCACCCTCATGGAAGAAAAACGTTATTTTTTCTAAGATGATAGAATAATGGATAGCACATGCCTAACTTCTATACACCAACTCTACGGTTTATTTTGAAGAAGAGAGAAGTAACTCTTAAGAAATAGTTATTTTTTTCATAATTATTATTATAATTAATTCGTAAGCAATTTTATAATTGATAAAAAAAGAGGCGACTGCCCCCTTCTCCTCTCCCACCAATGGAGACGCGCCTACTCGCGATAGAATTTTCAAAATGATAATAAACAACTGCTAAATTATCATAGAAACAACAGCAGTTACTAATGTATGGATACGATATTCTGCCCTCCACGCGAGAAATTATACTTTTTTCTTTTTAAAGACTTTTTTTTAAGGCTTGGAAAGCTATTTTATGATAATTTAAGTTAATACAATTTTTATTCAATTCATTTAGTAGTTGAATAGCTTATGAATGTTTTAAATACATCAATTTTGTTAAAAATGAAATTCATATACATTTTCAGAACTCAAATCGATTTCAACTATAATTTTCAATTAAATCAGCCTTTTCTATATACCAATAAACGTTAATAATAAAATATTTACTATCCAAAATACATTAATAAACATATTAATTAAGTTAAAAAAAAAAAAAAAAACATGTTATTGTAAAATTCAAATCGAAAAATTAAGGTAAATAGTTAAAATTAACATTAACATAATATTATTTGTTTAAAAAGTTCCACCCGTGATATTGAATGGAGGCTTTGGACCGAAATCAGGTTTTCTGAATACGTCTAAGTGTTCTACGACGTGATTGTAATAATCTTTTATCCATTTGATGTTAAATCGAATAGTCTCCATCGTCTTACAGATCGATATTTCGGATCCTAACATAAATGGAAGTGTATTGTTTTTTATAAGCTTTCGGATCTGTAAAGGATAAAAAAAAAAAAAAAAACCCCAAGTGAAATTCACGTATTATTATTTTTTTAAATCGAAATTTTCGAAAACTATACCTGTGCCAATTCCATTGTCGTTTTCATCTCGGCACTTATGATTTCCATGTATTTGCCGACGATTTCACCGCGAGGATGGAAACTAAAAAAAAAAAAGAATAATAACAACACGATTTAGGTATCAAAAATAATCCGATAATAAACCGGCTCGAAACCACTCACTATCTGGATATATCTTGAACTCTTTCCAACAAAAAGGTTTTGGCCAAAAAATGACCGATTTTATTCATAGACACGCATTTGAACACGAACAGGGCGTCTTGTTTACGGATAATGTCTTTTTTGTCAATTGTCCAGTCTAAAAATCTGCACGATAAAATCAACGTTTATTATCGTTTATTCACGATCGATTTCAGGGCTGTTCCATAGTTTCAACTGATCAATTCAATGTGAACGATTAATCGATTGTGCTTGACTATTTATCCGTCGATCTTACACGTGTCGATTAATCACTTAGATCTCGTAATATGAATAGAGCTATAAACACAACATTTTCATAGCCAAATATCTGTAACGTCTATTCTGCACAAACACGATTGCGCAATATACTACTGCTGTAAGTGCACGACACTGGTTTCCAACCCTTTTTATTCTATTCCCCTTTGTATTTTTTTTTTTTTTGAAAATCTCATTTCCCCCCCTTGTAAACTTTCAAAAATTCTGACCCCCTTAAATAAGAGTATTAACTTTTTTGTTTTTTTTTATTGCCATATAAATAAATTATACAAAATTAATAATGAGTAGAAATTAGTAATGGTGGAAGCTATGTGGTGAGAACTAGAAAATATATTTGTAAAAATCTGGATGGGTTTGGTGTACCTGTGGAATATAGAAAGAAATACAAATGAAATTTGGGAAAAGGTAGCAGATGGTATTGAGAAGTCATTGGTGAGAGTAAAAGTAAAATGCGGTTTCTAACTAAACAAGATATGTATTAGGTAACAACTCTTTTTTTTTTCGAATGCAATAGCAATGAAGTTAAAAGTCAATCGCGAGTGTATTGGAGTTGACTACCGTGGAAAAAAAATGGAACAGAAAATGAGTGATGCAGAGATGTGAATGTTAAGGTGGGTGAGTGAATCGACTAAAAAAGACAGAGTAAAAAGTAGTATAGGAGTGTTTCCTATAATTTACAAAACGCGAGACAATAGGTTGAAATGGTTGGAACACGTTTTAAGAAAATATGAGACTGAGGAAGTGAATGTAGTTAAGAACGTGTATGTGGGGAATAGGTGGAATAAAGGTGTCTTGGAAAGTGATATCAAAATGAATGGAGGTATGAAGAGAATTCGAAGGATTGAAAAATAAGTGGAGAACGAGGATGAAAAGCATAATAAAAAAAAAAGGAACGCCCGCGGGATAGCTACACGCTCTCATGAACCATTGGCTCAACACATCTTAATGGTGATCAAATCGTGGCTCTATCCATAATGTAGGTAGATCTAAAATTAATCGATTGTTTTTTAACTATCGAGAGCCCTTCCCGTCCGTTAATCGATTGTAGCATACTCTTGACAATCGAACAGCTCTTAATATTCTCCCGGAAACGAGTGCACTTTGCTTACTTTTTTAGCTTCCACGCTTCCATGGTGCAGCTCATACCCCGGAGATACTTCAATTTGTCCGACGCGACGTTCGATCGCATGTAACGTTCAAGCAAAAAGTACCATACTTTTTCGCCGCCGTATTTTGCAGCAACACAGTAAATCGTTGACCTGAGTTCTTTAGGCAATCTAAATTTTACGTATAAAAATCGATTAAAACTCGTAATTATCGACATTTTGATTTCCTCTCCCCCCCACACCTCCGATCCCACTAGATGACTCACATATTGTTACGGTCCGGGTCAGGTGATTCCATCCACTCCCGGAACAGTTCCTGTGCTGGTTCGGTGCAATTTTTGATCTCGTGTTTACAAACGTGGGAGATCACGAGTTTTTTCAAACGCATCTCTTCGGGGTCATCGATTTTGACTGTCAAGTGGTGGTATTTATAGTACATCATTGTCAGTATACGTAACATGTATTTCTGTATACGTAAGGTATATGTAACGTTGGTACGATATTGAAATATGTGTTAAGGGAAAGTTTTGACGTTTAGAAAATCATTGAATTGAATGAAACATAAGTAAATTATTTAAAAGTGTTACGGAGGTCGGGAGCACTCGTTTAAAAAAAAGAATTAAGAATTTATATCGAAAACTAGTGGATTCAAATCAGTTTCTGACATACAAACTTCCGAAATTATATGGAAAGTAATATGAAATGAGACAAGTAAATGAAAAACGGGCGTAACCAATTTTATGATAATGGTTACAAAAAGATTAAGATAAAATAAATAATTCGCTTGTGGGTTGATATCAAAAATAACCCCATTGTTTTTAAAAACTACCCCCGGAAGGATGGCAATTCCTTATACAGAAAATTTAACTGAGTGTAAAAACACTCGGAAAATTTCGTAAATCAGAAATCACGATGTGGCATTTTTGTATTCAAAGTTTGTTTTTACTCTACTGGCAAATCGTGTGAAATCGACTAAATCCATTTTTACGCACAACCGTGATTTGTTTTGTTATTTTCGAAATATTCAATATAACTGGAACATGAAAACCGTTACCTAATATAATTATATACATGTGACATTAAGGGCTTCACGTAAAGGAAACTACACACACTCAACACAGGGAGATTATAGATTACCTATATATTATTTTGGAAATTCAGGAAAATTATTTAAATATGGCGTAAAGAACAGGAGTTGAAATAGGTTAAGATTTCAAAGTGAAAAATTGTGGCTTCGGATGAGTTTTCGACCTAAAGGCCGCAATTTCCCCAAAAATATATGCAAAGTGATTGATTTTACGCCCGGGATATGCCAATGGATGTTTTCACGATGAAATCCGTTCTATAATATTATAGTTACGATATTAATAAAGAGAAAAACTATGATGAAAGTAAAGTTTCGTGTTGAAATCCGAAACAACCCATTATTTGTTTCGAAAAACCACTCCCAAATGGTCGGATAACATCATATCTAACGAATTGAGAAAATGATGACGATTCTTAATTCGGTAAGAAAAAGAAATCGTTGCCCGTGAATTGTCATAATTTCCGTAGTTTATTAAGCGATATTATCACTTATTTACCATACTTTCATACTACCTACCAATGGTTACATGGGAAATTTCCTGAGTAATAACGTGACCGCTGCTCTTCCGGGGCGGAATTTCAAAATACTTCTGTGTCATGAGGATCGTCGTCACCCGTCATCCTCAGGAAATGATGACCGTTCCTAGGCAGACAACGATGTCGTTCCCTTACCGTATCAACAATCGCCGTTATATTTTCTAAACGTCAACACATTTCCGGTAACACGTGAACGGCACCAATGAACGCGGTAAACAAATAACCACACGCGAACACGTAAATATTTTTCTCTTCTTAACCTGAAATATCGGGTAGTCCGGTTTCCTCTTTAACATTCTGTCGATTGTGCTCAATCCGCGAATGGCCGTCATCCACGGAATGTACTCGTCTTCGTTTTCCAAATACAAACACAGTTTGATCGCCATCGAATAGTGCAGGTAGCCACTCCTCGCGAAGGCGAGCGAGTCGGAGATCAGCTGAGCGCGATTCAACGTGGGTATCGTTTTGAAAGTTCCCACGTCGTGCAGCTTGTATATAATGTGAAACCAGTTGCTCAAGTCGTAATGTACCCTGTACAGACCTGGAACGGGAACGCGAGTGAACGGAACGTACTACGTAAATCTACACGAGAGCCCCGAGAGGGTCCCGTCTTTAAATAAATAAATAAATAAAAACCTACCGGCCATTTGCAAGTTGAAAATCACCCACGGTACGTCTGGGTGTAACTCCATCGAGGTGTTTTTGTTCATGCAACTCAACCACGTGTACGGCTTCGTGCTTGTAAAGTTGGCCTCCTGTGAAGTCGTCATCGTCAACGGCACCCACCAACAGTTCTTCAATTTCCTCCCAGATCTACCCGATTTTTTATCAAAGCTCCGAACCTACGAAATCACAGAAAACACCAATGTATAATGTACGATTGAAACGGCTGCATATACGAACTGAGTCCCAGTATAACTTTTTATGACGAATTGAGTCCCGGGTTATTTTAGGGTATATACCAATTGAGTCCAGTGAAATTTTAGGTATAATACTAATTGAGTCCATGTATTAATACTAATTGAGTCCCGTAAAATTAAAAAAATAAATATATATTTTCTTTCCCATTTTTACAGACTTACGACTGCTGTCTGTAACAAAAAATTCTACAAGTATGGTTAAAAAATGTGTTTTTAATATTTTATAACATAAATATATAAAATTAGTATATAATAATATAGAGGTACAATATAATATGAATAATTTGGGTATAATTAAATTAATGTAGATAATGATAAAATAACATTT
>JAIPRM010000319.1:46122-62928 GCA_025469315.1 Stegophylla sp. TES_Ste_2020 | reverse complement strand
AATTCAAAAAATGACCTCTCTAAAGTACAATCTAGAGGCGAATCCGGTTTCAAAAAGTTATTGATCGAAACTTTTGGACAAGTATTTCTATACGAAAAAGTGTTAACAGAAAAAAAAAAAAGAAAAAGAAAAAAGAAAAATAAAAATCATTGTAAAAACACTAGCTTCTTCACTTTGTTCAAAATCTAAAAAAATTGACAAAGAAATCTAATTTATTAATAAGAACTTTATTACAAGAACAGATGCAGAGTTTTATATCAAAGGGGAGAGGGGAGAGCTTTTAAACAATAATAATAATTTTATGGGTAACTGGTATTTTTTTCTAACCATTCCCATTATTCTCAGACGCACACATATTATAGATGATAAATAATAATTTGTATTCATACATTGAACATGATTATATTAAAACATTTTTCTAGTAAAATTGGCTGAATAAACCATTCATGAAAATTGTAAATATGTCCTCGGAAGAACCTTTCAACTTTGGAATAAATCTATTCTGGCATACTATAATCTATACACACAATATACAAGAAAAATTATATCTTAAAATATAATAATTTAGTTTTAATATATGATCTTTAATTAACTCAAAATATATGTATATATAATTCTTAATTTTTTAACTAATATAGATGAACTCCTTCACAAATTACAAAATAAAATATGTATATTAAAATTAATTTTATATTCAATTGTTTATTTACTTGATTGAATATTTTTAGTTTGATGGTATTTTGAAGCCAAATTACAACAGCATTGATATGACCGAAGTGGAACTTGTCAATAGTGATCTTGAGCCAAGGAATTTTGATGAAAGTATAATAAATGTAAGTTTTAGAATAAGCTTCACTATTTCATTTTTAAATTTTAATGTCACCTATTTTATATATACCCAGGCATTGTTGTATAGGTATATTGTGATATTGCCTTTAATATTAAGTGTTAACCATAGAATGGATAACCCTGATATCCTGCATATCCTGGGTTATAAGTGTAAGGAAAGTATCTGGGATAATATGTATTCAGCATGGGAAATGGGTACACCATTAAAGCACTAGGATAGAATGATTGTTGGGCATCCATATCGTCTGTTACAGTAGATGTAGATTGTACTGGAATGTCTGCCGAGGCTCCACGAGTTTTAGATTTCCGATTAGTTTCTTGATTATCATTTTTGATATTGGTTTCATTTTTCTGAGCAATAATTGTATTGTTTTTCTGAGCATGTGATGTAATAGCATTGATGATGGTAACTACTGGATTTGGATTTTCCGTTGTAGTTAAAATGTTTGTTTCTTTGCAGTCAAAGTAAGGAAAACTGGTTACAGCTAAACAAACAACCTATGTAAAATTAAAACTATAGTTAGCATATTTAAAATATTAAATATAAAATCTCTAGACTAAAAATTATCCATTATAATATAACTAATTTTATTTATTTATTAAAAATATTTCAAATTTAAATCTCACCCTGAATGCAAAGTTATAGAATAAAAAATTAAAATATAAAAGTAATTTAGAGCACTAACATACAATTAAATATTATCTAACATAGTCGAAAAAATTAATTTTTTTTTAAATAAAAAAAGATGTAATTTAAATAAAATATTAACTTAAACTTACAATATTAATAGAGATGGTTTTGAGTATTGAGGCTAATTTTGATAATTATAATTATAATCTTTTTTGTTTGATCAGAATCAAATAAATTACTTTTATAATAAACGTAATAAATAATACTATATACAAAAAAATTTCGATAAATATTATTATATAATGTTTTTCTATCTATATTCCATCATTTCTATATCATAATGATTAGGCTGAATGAATTATTTTTTACACGCCCTTAGAGTTAGAATTATAATAATTGCAGTTGATTTTTTATAATTTTTTCATAACATCTTGCAATTTTTGGTTTCAAAATTTAAAAATTGCATGCATAGCCCATAGGTCTACTTGTATTTACATTTTTATTGCAATTGCTTTGGTCAATTTCTATTCATAAGATCTTTAAATGTGAAAATACTAAATAGGCAAAGTTTGTAGTTTATTCTGTTACCTACTATCCTAAAACTAATAATGCCTTTTAATGCAATTATAAAGCATTATCAACCAAGCTTAGCTCAGAATTATTTTCTGGTCAGCTACATACCTGTAGCTGATCAGATAGATCTGATACCTATATACAGACCTTATTTTTTGCATTGAAAAATGAATATTAACAAATAATTTAATTTATATATTACGTTGTTTTATTTTTTAGCTTTATTAAAAATAGATACTTATTAAACACTATATTGTTTTGAAGCTTTTGGTGAAATATTTCTTGTTTTGCCTTCCTTAAAAAATATGTTCCAGTATAATACAATTTCTGAAGCAGTAATTTTTCATTGTATTCAAATTTAAAATATAAAGTTTTCGTGAGTCACTCTTAGAAAATGGCTGACTACCATACTATTGCACATAATGTATAGAAATTTGTGAAACGAAATGGGTGCCTAAAATCTAGTATTAACATTTTATAAATTCTAATAACTAAAATGAGAATGATTTATGATTAAGATCTATATTAAAAAAATATAATTTAGAAATAAATAGATTTTTATGTAGGTATGGAAAGTATAGTGTTTTAATAAACCCATTTAACAAATAAAATCTTTAATTTTAACTTTCTTGAATTTATAATAAGAATAATAATAATAATAATAATAATATCTTTATGTGTCCTATTACTTCAAACATAATTAAGGATTACTTACAAAGTTCCAAATCATTGTTGAATCTCTGATGATAGTTTTTAGCTCACTTTTGTACAAGAAGATAACTGTTCAAAGAATAGTATTTTATAAATTTAATACCACTTTATATAATGTTGTAGGCGGGAAATATTTCCAATTCATCTTTACCACGGTCACTGGGTACTGAACTAATGTTCATTTTAATAGTATAACTAATCAATTTGACTTTTTTGTAAAAAAAAAAAATCATTATTTACCATCATTTATACCTACCTATAAATCGCTTTGTTGTCACGCACTTGAAACACATTGTTTTGTTTTTTTATACTCTTTATAGCTTCGAAATTACATCATCAACAAAACTACTGGTGATCAAAAACTATCTGTGAGATATCATTACGACGATCTGGTAAGTCATTAATTAATATTTTTTTTTTTAATTTATCAATCTTTCACCTTTACCTGCTTAGTAATATATATATACAAGTAAAATTATAATTATTAATTTCTTATACCTAATAAACCATGTTTAAATTAGAAATGCCAGGTATTAAAGTGAAATAATATTAGATTTTGTGAAAAACATACTTACTGGTTTAAAAAATAAAATACATTGTGATTTTAAATTCTGAGTGGAGCGAAGAAACTAGCGTTTTTACAATTATGTTTAATTTTATTATTATTACTATTATTTTTTAGATTCTGAACAGAGTGAAGAAGCTTATGATTTTACAATGATATTTATTTATTTATTCATTTTTCTCTTTCTGTGAACACTTTTTCCTATAGAAATACTTGTCCAAAAGTTTTGATCAATAACTCTACAGATCGGAAATGTTGTCTAGTTGGTACTTTAGAGAGATCATTTTTTCAAATTCTCAATACTTTTTCCAAAATCGTGGAAAATCTGTCGAAAAATTGACAAAAGATAGCAAAATATGTAATTATCAGAATTTCCGAAAAATTGAAAATTTCTTCTTAATATAACTCCAAAAATAATGCAGCTAGGGGCTTGAAACTTTCAACAACTACTAAAAATGGTCACGAGAACATTTCATAAAAATTTCAAAAATATTTGATTAATTTTGAGTTAAGTTCAGCATTTATAACACTTATATTTGTACACTATTTTATATAGAAATACTTCTCTAAAAGTTTTGACCATCAACTTTTTTAATCACTTTTTCTAACACTTTTCTTCTCATAAATTTTTTTTTTTTACTTTTCTCAATTTATAGTGAAATATAAAACAGACAAGTAAAAATAAATTTATTTTTATCATGACAAACTCTATTTTTTGTAAGTAAAATTGTTTTGATTAAACTGAAGCACTGCTCAGAATCATGTTTTTGAAGAAATAATTTATCATTTCTTTAAAATTCAGTACACTCACAGTAGTATCCCACTCAAGGAGTGAGATTTTTTTGTAATAATAATAAACTATAATTTTTTTGTATAGTTGTCTTGAATAAACTATTGCTCTACTTAGAATCGTTTTATTGAAGATATCATTTATTGTTTCTTTAAAATATAACACATGGTGTAAAGTATATTCAATTTTTTTATTTTTGCGATGTATGTATCTAACCAAATTTTTGGCTATTCAAAGTGATATGTATACCAGGTAAACTAGTAGCAAGTATAATTTATCACATAATATCGTTCGAACGATTTTATCATTGCTTTCAAATTTAAAATAATATCAAATCAAACTATTGTGTGTCAAGTGGTCAATCGTAAAAACGGCTTATCTAAAATATTGTACACTCACTACCAACATCTTATCCGAGAAGCGTAAGGATGGAAGAACACCACCATACTGTAACAGTTAATTTTTTTAATTCAGTGTTTCTCCCTATTATTCACTATTTACGTATCATAAGAAGTACTGTCATAGTTCAATACCTATAAATTATATTTTTGTAGAGACGTGCGACTACATCTGATAGACATTATTACTATTCGGTTATTGAAGGAACTCCTTTCACAGTAGTGGTTGCTTTACAAGAAAAACATTTTGGATATCGAGTCAAAATTCCAGAAAGATATCAAAATATTAATGCAACAAGTAACTAGTTCTTAAATATAAGAAATAAATAATTTAATTTAATTAAAATTTTATTTCTTAGGATCTTCTCTGATGGACTATTTCAAAGATAACGATTGGACAATTCACCCAGAATGGTAAACTTTATTACACATTTTTGAAATGTATACACTTATTATACAAGAATCTCTGATAAGTATCAATTTAAAATTAAAATACTAAATAAATGTATTATACACAATAAGTAACTAATCTTGTTAACTTATTATTTAAACTAATATAGTTTTAAAATTTAATGTATAAAGAAGAAAGCCGAACATACTTCGCACCACGTGTATTCTTTGCTCCGCAGTTCAGATACTTTTGATGGATGCCTTGAAAATTACAACTATTATTGTTTTTTATATTATTAACTTCTTTAGCTCAGAATTGTATTATTAAAAAAATGATTTATTGTTTCTTTGAAATTCAACACACCCACTAAGATTATCTGACCCGAAGAGTTAAGGATATCCATGGTGCGAAGTATGTCCGGCTTTTTGTCTATACTTTAATTATCTTTGCTTTATTTTACTTTTTAATTATGTTAAACATTTAATTTAATGTTCATTGTTTGATTTTCCTCATAAAGTGCTTATTTGCATCCCCTTCAGTCCTAGTTAAAATGGATAATTGATACTCTACTGTATGTAGAAAAAAAAGTTACCCTACTTGTTTTATAAAAATGTCTTTGGTTGTAAAAATCAATTAGAAAAATTCAATTTATATTATGCATACACACAAGTTAAACATATGAAAACTTCACAATATGTGAATTAAAAGTACCTCCGTCTTGTCCACAAATAAAATAACCTTTTTTCTATACAGAATTATCCTTCTGAAATAACCGAAAAATGTTCATTCTGAATTTATTACTTAGCACTCACTTTAGCAGTACATTTTATAAAACTATAAATAAATAAATATTTATTTGCAAATTTGATACTTATTTGTGAATGAAAAATATTTAATACAAAATTGTTTGATAACAATTTAATCATAATGAAAAACCTTTTCAGGCTTTATTGTCGTTATGCGTATGATAATGAGGGTCTAGAAACAAAATTTAAAACTCGTGAAGAAGAACTAAGACATTTTTTAAACCGAATCAGTCAAAAAAACAATAGTTGGAACAAATGGCCTCCTCCAAGGTTTTACAGCGAGTCATACTACTGTAAGTACATTCTTCATTAAAATAATAATATTATTAATTTTAACACGGTAACTTACAAGACAATACAATAGCTTTATAAATAAATATTTAAATTGTTTACAAGCCGTAGGCTGAGTAATGATTTATTTTCGCAGCAAACGGGACAAAAAAGCCCGAAGAAAAATTCGAATGCAAATGTTATTGTGAGTTTAGTGTTAATCCTTATTGCATGATCGTGCTTTGATCGCGGTGTTTTATGCAAGCTAAAAATGTGGGAAAAAATATTTTATTTGTTTTAGAATCAGTTGGTGTGAGTATTTTAAACTAGGAATAGTTATAATTCTGGACTACTGAACTGAAATCATTTGCACCTTGATGACACAAAATTAAACTTTTTAATATTATTTTCATCATTTCTCACATACATAACCACAAATCTAAATATAACAAGAAATTCATTAAGAAAAGTACTTCATGTACTATTAATTATTACATTTTTAGTGGAACAATGGAATCCGTTGGTTTTAATTTGATGAAATTTTTCTCAGTTTCAGAATATTTCAGTAGAGGTAACACTGAGAAAATCTCAGTAGTTTTCTGATTATTCGAAGTAGGTATAATGGAAAACCAGTAGCGTGTCTTAGTCGGTTTTAATTGACCCCTGTCTGTAATAGTTATTAATTAGTGAGTGTCTGGGCTCTAAACCAAAATTTTTAGAACCTTTCTGAATTAAAATTACCTATTTTTTAAAAACATAGTATTTAATGCACTCTGTGTTCAGTTCATCAGTGCCATAGTAATCAGGGATGTGTCTAGAAGGAGTTTAAGTTTTCAACATCCCCCGCCAAAAAATAAATAAAAAAAAAATAGTGTTTAAAATACTTGAAAAATTACTCAGATCAGTATGTGTAGCATTGATTTCTAGTAGAACATTTTGTTTGCACAATATTATAAAATGGTAATTTTTCGAAGTTTTCAATAGTTTTACCATCATAAGGAAAACTGGCAAATAATTGAGTAAACACAGTAAAATGTACTATAAAATAGATTTTCATGAATTAGATTTTAGTAATTCAGTTCATAACTCCAAAAGTAATAGTACTAGAAACTAGTGTCCATTCATTTAGCATTAATAGTAAAGACACTGTACATTCTCCACTCAGAACTAAAAAGATATTAGGAATTTTTTTCTAACATTTTTATTCATCAAAATTTTTTTGTTCGTAATAGAATTATCTTTTATCCTTTACTTTATTTGTAGGATAAAAAAAAATTAATATCAAGTGAAGTAAAGTAAAGCAAAGATAAGTATAAAATAGGTAGACAAGTAAGCTGTACATATTTCGCACCATGAGATTCTTTGCTCCTTGAGTCAGATACTGTTTGTGCGAAGTATGACCAGCTTTCTTGTCTATACTTTACATTAATTCACATTATTTTACTTTATTTTTATTTACTTTTTTTTATGTTCAGAGTATGCCACGGCATACCTAACACACCCCCTGGTTCCACATATGACTGTGATTTGTCCTCTATATTTCAAAATTGACGAATTTTGGGATTATTCAGAAATTTAAAATCGTGGCAAATTTGTACTGTCTTAATCCAGTCAGGATTTTCTTAAAAAAAACTAATGTGTATAAACATTTAGTTTTCTGTTATGTCAACGATATTTTTGTTCAGTATCCATTAAACATTTATTTGACATAATGTGCATGAAAATTTAGTCTATTGAAAAATGTTATCACATTCAGCTATATAATAAATAACAAATATTCGCTAATAATATTATGAAAACAGTAAAATTAACTGGACCATGGTCTACTCTTTAAATGATATAATATAGCCAATAAGTACTATAATATGATCAATCATTTCTGTAATAAAGTGATTCTTAGCAAAGCTTCAGTTTGTATGAGATAGTTTTACTTAAAAATTATAAAGTTCATTATTATTACAAAAAAAAATAATAATAATAATTTACTCAGCCAGTTTTGTATGGTACTTTTAACTGAGGTCAGGAAAAAACAATTTTTGATGAGAAAAAAGTGTCAGAAAAAAAATGATAAAAAAATTTTTTCAACAAAATATTTTTCATATTATATTTTTTTCTATATTTACATTTAAATTTATCTATGTTTTAATTTTCATCAATTTTGATTTGAAAAAAAAGTTTTAACAGCATTTTTGTCAAATTTTAGGAAGTTTTCCCAAATTTTGGAAAAACTATTGAAGTATTACCTATTAGTGATTGTCCATTTATAATAATACATTTTGAGAATGTAATAGGTCAATATTTGATATTTATATACTTTGGTTAGTTATCTTATAATATTATAGATATTTTGTTTATAAAACTACCATCAAATTGAATACTAAATGTGTAGTTGAAGTTGTATAGTTATTGTATGAAAAAACCATTTTGTTTTAGATATTTTGGTTAGTAAAACCTAATAATAGGTACATTGTCAATTATTGTAATCGTAAGTTATACAGGTAGATCTACCTATGTATTAGGTATAATTTAGTATTTGCATATTAATAAATTATGTTAATTCGTATTTTTATTAAATACATTTAGTATTCAATATTTACTACCTAATGTAAAAATTATAATCTAAACTTACTACATTTTTAACAACTACTCATGATTACTGTTAATAAATAGTAGCATTGATTATAAAATATATTACATGATAGTAGGAATTGTTTTTTTTTTTTTTAATTTATGGTTTAAGCACATGTAAGCAGTGTGACTTTGAACTTATCTACAATTTTTTTATATAGTTAAAATTTTCTTGCGCAAAATTTTTCTTATATTATTATCTAACTATGTTTAAATTTTCATTAAAGTTTGGATCAAAAAATGATGGTTTCCGGGTCTTTTTTGTAAAATTTTGGGTAGTTTTATCAAAAAAAAAAAAAAAATTGAGGAATTGAGAAATTCAAAAAATGACGTCTTTAAAATACCGACTAGAGGAAAATCGAGTTTCAAAAAGTTACTGATCGAGACTTTTGGATAAGTGGATCTATACAAAAAAGTGTTCACAGAAAAAAATTAATAATAAACATCATTGTAAAAACATAAGCTTCTTCACTTCGTTCAGAATCTAAAATGTAGGTAATAAGATGTATTTTCATTGGTATGTTTCACTGATATTTTTAATTTAAGGCCTAAGTACTTTCATAATATGGCTTAGTCAATTGGAAATCAGATAATTTGTTTTTTAAGTAGTAGGTGCCTAATTTTTTAAACTAACCTGCGTTGCAATAAATTATTAAAATACTGCTACATATTACTAAAAATAATGAATTTATACAAATCCTTTTTAAATTAATTATATTTTTGGTAAATTATATTTTACAAATTTTGCAATTCGACTGTAAATTATCAAGTACTTTCATTATTAAAAACTGATTTAATCCTTATGTTCGTTTGTGTCATTTTATTTATTTATTTGTTTGTTTGTTTGTTTGTTTGTTTGTTTGATACTTTATTTTTGCACAAAGCACTCGAACGACACATTAACTACATGAAACTATTGGAATAAAAAAATTCATTGTACCCACTCCTGGAAAAAAGTACTTGCTGCAGCAATAATTTCTATTATTTTTCCAATACAGTAATGTATTGCTTCATTCGTCAAAGCGTAACAGTACCAATTTCTTTCCTTTTAATTATTGAAATTTATATGCAAATCATTCAATCCGAAATTCAGAGAAGAATTTTTATAAATCTACTAGGTATAGTGCTTGTTATAGATTTACTTCCCTAATCTTAAATGTACATGAAAACTTGTAACATTATAAAAAGGAGTTAATATTATTGAAACATAGGTAATACAATATTATATTACCTATCCAATATTATATTATTTAATAATATAATATTGCCTAAGTTTCAATAATATTAACTCCATTTTATATTGTTTCAAGTTTTCATGTGCATTTAAAATTAGAGAAGTAAATTCATAACAAACATTATACCTAGTAGATTTAAAAAAATTCTTCTCTGAATTTCGGATTGAATGATTTGCCTATGTCCACGAATATCAATAATTAACAGGTAGGAAATTGGTATTGTTACGCTTTGATGAATGAAGCAATACATTACTGTATTAGAACTTAGAAGATATGGTGTCATTATTAAACAATCTTTATTGTTACATTTTTCTAAGTATTTAAGTTCAATAAATATGAAAGTACTAGTTATACTCATATTATAGGAATTGAATAAATAAGAACAATACATAAATGTAAACACCAGTTATTATAACATGCAGCTTGATACAAAAAGTTTTAAACAATTTGTAATTACATTCATTTATATTTGTATTTTTATTCTATTATAATTTTGCTTTAATACTGTTCGCTTGAAATATTATTATGTTATACATTAAACGAGTATGAAGGTTTGAACTAATTATATAATATATGTATTTTAAGATTTTTAAATTAAAATTAGCTGAATAGCATGGCTTAGAATAACTAACTGTGTCTACTTGAACTCAAGAAAAACGATTAACAAATTAAAAGTTAATATTTTTTAGGTGACAAAGAGCTTATGCTTAATTTGATCTACGATGCAGATATAACAAAAGATATTTTTACAGAAACAAAAAATGATTCAGAAAAGAAAAAAAAGTAAGTTATTGTAGATTTGTTAATGTGTTTTAGCTTGAATGTATTTTGTTCACTATTCACAAACTACACAGCACAATAGTTAAAATTACAAATTATTTAATTATAAGCAAACATTTAAATGCACTGAATTGAAATGTGATTAAAAACAACAAAGTTGTGATCAGAAAGAAATTGAAGGAATCTGATTTAACTTTTCTTAAATAAGCATCACTTATTTTGATGTTTATTTAAAAATTCTAGAATTCTTGTAAGTCCATCATAATATGCGTTTTCACTCATACTTATTAATTGCATATTAAAAATATTGAATGAAGAATTTAATATAAAAAAACGTTTTAATCATACAGTTTCAAACCTAATAGATTGATGATTATATTTTAAATGATATCTACAGTTTTTTACAGCTTACTAGGAAATTATTTAAAATATCTTCTATATCTGATGTCCTATGAAAATAATGATTTCTCGTTGTATTCTACTGTTCCTTATACATGTTGCATAATAAATATCTTTCAATTCACGTCTCTATTACAATCATTGTCTATCTTTGTTCAGCTTTTGTAAATAGTAAATAATTGTTGGTGAATGATTTTTGTTGGATTCTAAAATAAAGGGCTTTATATAATTATAGATATTACATTGTTTATTAGTTAACAATATTTAAGGTTCTAAAAGATCAGCATTATAATATGGCTTCATAACACTGTAAAAGTTTTAGCAGCTATTGTCAGTGTTCTTCAACATCCATGATCAATTATATTCCTAACAACCATGAAGAAATCTTAAAAATCCGAATTTAATTTTATAATATCTTTTTTAAAAAACTATTTTTTTTTTCCATGCAAAAGAGCAACTTTTTTGTTTTAAACTCATATAAACAATGCTTTGTATAGATCAGATTGGGTGAATAATTTTTACAAGTATTTAAATTTATAATTACTGCTTAACTAGTATTAATATAATTATTAGTATTAATACTAAAAACTGCTAGATTTCTTTTCGTTATTTTTTTTCAAATAACATGACATTGAAAATTTATTGTTTTAAGGATTGAAAATTTAATACAAGCTTGTACTACTTGTACCTCGTTGTACAGACTTCAATATTATTTCTTAAATAATGGCTCACTACACCCTTCTATATCGTGTTGGATGAAACTGTTTGAAAAACTTAAACAACAATAATTATTGTTATAGGTATTTGATTATGGTTTACATATGAGTATGCCAGTAGATAATTTCCAATAGGTATATTCTAGAGTTTAAATATAATTTAAAAACAGCTGGACATACATTGCATCATGGTTATTTTTCGATCTTCGGATGTTATTTGGTGGATGTATTAAATTTTAAAGAAATTTAAAAGATAAATAATTTCCTCAATAAAACGATTCTGAGCAAAGCTTTAGTTTATATAAAATAAAATTATTTTGCATAAGTTATAAAGTTTATAATTATTACAAAACAATATTATTTTTACTTAGCCAGTTTTATATCCAACTATTAAATGAGAACAGGAAAAACTTTCTAAGGGAAAAAAATTTCACATAGGTATTAAAAATTTTCTTTCAACAAATTATTTTTCATATTATTGTCTACTTCTACAATTAAATTTTCATAAAGTTTAGATAAAAAAAATGTTTAAGAAAGTTTTTGTCAAATTTTGGGAATTTTTAGAAAAATTACTTCTTAAAAGTACCATCTAGACTTCTAGAGCTAAATTCTGATTCAAAAAGTGGCTGGTCGAAACTTTTGGACAAGTATTTCTATAAGAAAATGCTTATACATGAAAAGAATAAAAATAAATTAATAAATAAAAATGAACATCATTGTAAAAACACTAGTTTCTTCGCTTCACTCAGAATCTAAAACTATAGGTAACTAGCAATAAAACAATACGGATGTCTCGATATACAATGAGCTTTATTAGTTTTCATTACAACACTTATAAAATTACAATTCACGCACTTTATTCACACGCTTTTTTTATACTCACACTTTGATTATTTTTCACGATAACACATTGCACTTGTTTTGTCTTAATGAAGTCCAGCAGCGGTCTTGATGAGTTTGTTAACAAGGTAAAATACCTACTAAGTATCTCTTGTGCATGTCTGTAAAATTGGTGCGATTTGAAATTTGTTGATATTCGCATGTACTTTTAGAACTGAATTCGAAAAGAGATTTGGAGTTACATTAGCGTTTGTCGCTACTCACAGCGGTCTCACTCGATGGATAGATTACAAAGAGAAGACTCCAATGGTTACTAAGAATAATTTTTATATGTCATTCAATAGTATGTCACCTAATGATACGGAATCTAATGATACGTCATCTGATCCGATGCCATCTCTGCTACCGTAAGACACGATTTTTATAAATTATAAGTTCATCGCGATATAATATTTAAGTCACTAATGTTTTGCACAATCGTAGACATTTCATCGAAGAAAACCCTTATGCCATCGAAGAAGTTTGGTACCGAAGAGCTGTTGAGTACAACTTGGAAAACGCAGAAGAAAAAAAAAAAAAAAGCAATCAACACCCTGATGAAGAAACGTATGCTGCTTACGTATATTCTGTACCATTTGAAAACGGTAAGTTCATCTTAAAATTAGAAATAATGGATAGTAAATAATTATTAAATTAATTACCTACTTGAACCTACGTGATGATAAAAAAATATGTAAATGATTTAAGTTATTAAATTAGTTATATTAGTTATTAATTTAGTTATAATATACAGTTTCGCAGTCGAGCAAAATAAATAAAAGCATTTAACTTTTAAGTATAGGCAGTACCTCCTTGACGTTTTCTAGTTCATTCGAATAATTTTTGAAAATCGTACTCTACTAGAACATTTTCTGTATCACTACCTACATTATAAAATTTCAGATGACCTTAACGATACGTTGGTAACAGCAAGTCAAGCAGTTTTCGTTACAAATAAAGATAAAAAAAAAGCACCAGTTGCGGTTGTTGGCTATCAATTCAAGTACTCAGCTCTTCAAGAACTGTTTATTAGTATAACGAAACAGGTAAGAATTATCAAAACCCATTTGAATTTTAGTTCAGGCAATTATTAAAATATGTATATATTAATATTTTTAGTGTGTTACAAACACCAGTTGTAAACCTAATAATACTTGTGAGAGTGAAGTTCTTGATTGTTATATTCTCGACAACAACGGTTATATAATTGCATCAGAGAATTCTTTGGAAACGGGTCAGTTCTTTGGCGCAAATCACGGGTTTATTATGAATTCGATGGTACAAGAATATATTTACGAAAAAATAACAATTCACGATTATCAAGGAGTGTGTTTTAAAAACGAACATGATGATGACGCAAATTGTTCATCGTTCTTGTACACTGTAAGTGTATTCTAATTGTTAATGTTTCAATAATTTAACTATTTAAACATAACTATTGACAATAAGATATAATCATCATAAACTATAAATGTTTATAAATGTATTATCCCATTGTCTTCTCGTCTGTTTTCTGGACATTGAATTCCCATGTTTTTCTAAATATTATGTTCAGTACTTGGGACCATCCAATTATTTAACTTTCAGTTCAAAAAAAAAAAGGCCTGACATATTTCGTACCATGAGTATTCTTGACTACTTGGTTGGGATTTGATGAGCGTGTTAAATTTAAAAAAAAAAGATAAATAATTTCTTCAATAAAACGATTCTGAATGGAGTTTCTTCAGTCTATATAAGACAATTTTACTTAAAAATTAGTGGCATTAAGAAAATAACTGTGGTGAATCGGATACCGTTATCTAGAAAAAGACATAACTTGATATTTGTTTAAATTAAAGTTAAGACCAATTGAGTTTACCCACCTTGAAAAAATATCGAGTTCATATTGTAGGATATGACATTGATTAAGACTGTCTATTTTCAAGAAAAATTTTATATCATCAGAAAAGAGGAAAAGTTTAGGTTTAGTGATCCATTTGGTGATTAAAGTTTACAAATATAATAAATAAAAGAGGACTAAGGTGTCCTCCTTGAGAGACACCAGATGGTATCAAATAAGTCAAAAACGGCATTATCGATTTTAACAAATTGTTTTCTTCCAGAAATATATAATAAAATAATTTGAAGTGCTCATAATTTGCTTGTAAAATAAATTATTATAAAAAACCCAATGTACAGCCGCAAATAATATTCTAATATTTATGTTTGATAATAGATCACTTTACTCTAAAACAACACAATTGGTTGTGCTAAACGTAAATTCACCATGATGTACATTGGTAAGACAGACAAAACACATGTGAGTGTAACGTCCTCTTAACACAAAACCTATTTTTTCCAAACCATGAAAGATCAAAAACTTCTTTATGTTGTAATGCAACAAAAGAAAAAAAAACCCATGAAGCCTTAAAGGCCTAAGGCTTAAATAACTGTTAATCCAAATAATGACAGATTTATTTCCCTTATCATTACTTAACATTTTCAATTTATTGCTTTTAGGGTGGAAAATTGGATGCAAGCCTACTTATGTTATATGGGTCAACTTATATTTTTGATTTCTTTTGATCAGTTATGGTCATTTTTAATCATATTAACTTTTAACTTCAAAATGTTGGTAAAATTAATCATTTTCATGAATATTTAAATAAACACATATTATTCTATTTTACCTATCTTAAAAATGTTAACAATATTTAACCATAAATACATTTTGGAATAAATGTTAATATGCAACAAATGCTAAACATAATACTCAATGTAAAATTAACAATTATTGTTGTGTAGAATTAACTGCTGAAGCTCCTTTCAGAATCGTTTTATTGAAGGATTATTTATCATTTCCTTAAAATTCAACACAACCAACAAGAGCATCTCACCCGAGAAGCTAAGAATACTCATGGTGCAAAGTATGACTGGCTTTTTATTTTTTATCTCATCGTATATTTTGAATTTTGATATCTGTCAATACCCCAAGTTTCGGTCGACAAGTTTACTTGAGACATGTTAAATCTCAAATGTTTTTTTTTTATATATATATATGATATAATATCTAATATTTATTTTGTTTTACCAGCCAATACATCATTTTAAACAATTAATTGGATGGCTAATAGGACGTATACTGTGGATGGCAACTCATGTTAATTTTCAGTCAATAATGTCTCAGGCTCAAGCCATATTCGAAGACAGTTAGTATAATAATTAATGTGATAAAAATAAATAAATATTTTATAATCATATTAAACTTGATGTCACAATCAATGTGGCATTCAGTCATAGACTATCAAGATGACGGATCTGGTGATAATTCAACCAAAAATGAGTCGCCACCTCCTATTGAAGGCAAAGCAGCGTTAAATATGGTTATGATTCACCGGACTCGACCAAGAACTTGTGACCGTGTAGTCGATTTGTTCAAACTGAATTCTTCAGACATCACCAAAAAGGTCAAACGCAAATTTGATTGTGACAGGTAAGTTACTATTTTTATTTACTTGCGTTGACGCCGTTACTCGATATTCATGTTTTTGAAATTTACAGGCCTTATGAAGCGCTTGAAATCCCAAATACCAATTTATTATTATTGGTCGTCAATCATGTGTGTGAAAATAAAGAAGCAAAAACAAATAATTTCGATACCGTGCCACGTGAAGTCGTGTATAATAATTCATTAAGTTGTCATAAATTAAGTAATCGTTTAACTCGATGTAGACCTAAAACTGCTTGCATTAGGACACATCCGGATGTAAGTAACTTATCAATTCTAATTCACCATCACTTATAAAAACCGTATAAGTTGTAGTTTTAGAATATAATATATTTATTAAAAATTATTTCAATAATTCCAAAATTAATGAACTAATAACTAGGGATGAGAAACTATAAGCGGTAAAATTTGTAAAATACGCACAGTAAAAAATGGAAAGTATGCATAAAAAATACTTAATATGAATAAAAACTTATTTTTTCAATAATATGATTAAAAAACCGGACATACTTCGCACGATGGGTGAGATTCTCTTGACGGGTGTATTTAATTTTAAAGAAACGATAAATCATTTCTTCAATAAAACTATTCTGAACGAGGGAAGTTAATAATATAAAAAAGCCGGACATACTTCGCACGATGGGTGTACTTCGCACGACGGGTGGTATTCTCTTGACGGGCGTATTAAATTTTAAAGA
>JAIPRM010000319.1:14761-46022 GCA_025469315.1 Stegophylla sp. TES_Ste_2020 | reverse complement strand
AACCTAACCTACTTAACCTACTTAACCAATCTAACAGAAGAGAAGAAGAGAGAGATATGATGAAAGAAAGCTATGATAATGGATCCCCTGAATCCGTAGGGCTCTGGGGCAGGGGTGAAATATCCAAAGACTTTTTAACTATATTGTTTTTTGGTGAGCCCGTTAGCATGCTCCTAGAGGCATGAGCCCCTCCACCACGACAAGGTGGGCTCATGGAGAGGACCTACCTACCTACCTACCTACCTACCTACCTAAACCTGCCTAACCTACATAACGAGCACACAAATTCAGTTTTAAATACTACGTGTACTTATAAATTTAAGTTAAAACACTCATGTAGCCTCACATTATTAAGATTACGTCCAGTGCACGGGGTTAAAAATAAACATTATTGTAAATTCATAAGCTTCTTCCTAATCTAATTAATTAAATTAACTCAAAGCTAAGTATCACTAATGTGGGAAACTCCTTAATTACGTAACCAAATTGTTTATTGTTTCCATCTCACATAATATACTGATCGTACTATATATTACTTGTAAAAATAAAAAGCCAGAGGACATAATTCGCTCCTCGGGTGAGATTTGGTGGGTCTCTTAAATTTTAAAGAAACATAAATCATTTCTTCAATAAAACAATTCTGAGTGGACCTTTTCAGTTTATCAAGACAATTTTACTTAAAAATTAGAAAGTTTATTAATATAACAAAAAAAACATAAATATTTTGTACACTGTGAGTTTTATTTATATCTTATTAACTGAGAACAGGAGAAATAATTTTGATAAAAAAAAATAAATAGTTAGAAAAAAATTTCCAAATTTTTTTTTTTTTTACACTTGCGCCCAAAACATATCTCATATTTTTGTCATTCTACATTTAAATTTTTATAAAATTAGAATTAAAATCAAAACTTAACTTTAACCTTAACATTGAACTCGGATTTCTAATCCAGCTTGGTCTGTTATAAAATGAGAGCATATAGAGAACAAATGCTACTCTTATAACTTTTGAGCTCTGTTAATATAATGTTATATTTGTCAAATAAACAATAATTCAGCATTTCACTTTTGTATCGTATTTAATGATTTAACTCAGTTATCGAACATAGTAAAGGTATATTAATTAGATATACCTTAATTTTAAAGTAATTTTTTAATTACTTTAAAACATTCAATACCAACCAGGACTGAATTCAAAGTCCATTTATTATACCATTATCTACTGAAAGTCTGAAGCTCATTTTAATTTTAATTTTGTACATTTTTATTCTATCGCTCTTGTAAAATACTACTAAATATAATTTGAAAATTTGAACGAATCTCATAGAATTATTATATATTATCATTGATAATTGTTACTCGTGGCCATAATTGATTTGATTATGTTTTTATTTTTGTTTTGTTTTCAGGAACACAATATTTACGACAAAATGTGTGGCAAGGGTATTGCAATTAAGCCAACGATTTTGTGGATAGTTTTTTTGTCTGCATTCAATTTTATATATGGTTTATATAATTTTTAATTTCTTAATCAAAATTCTAAATATAATCCTCTTAATTATAATATCATGTTTCAATATTTACTGTTCATGGTATTATCTTCTAAGTACTAAAAATACTTTGTCTATTGCCTCTATTGAAATTTAATATAATACATCAAGACTCGATCCGTTGGTTCGAAATATTGACGATTTCGATATTGCAACGTGACAGTACTATATTAATAATAATTCCAGTGTTTAACACGCTTTGGTGCGATTAACGAGAATGCTGAATTACACTCGTCTCTGTCTGATGCCCATTAGTGAACACTTGATACACTTGAAAAATATTTCCATATAGTATCTTACAGGGTGTTCTAACAGGCATTTGAACTCAAATTGATCAGAAACAAATTTTCAATGGGCATCTTCAAAATAATTGTAATGCATATTTTAGTTAATGTGTTTTTATATGGTAGTCTTTTTTTTTTTTTTTTTTTTTAAATGAACACAATGTTGTAAAAAAGTAAAATAAAGTAATGCAAAGTATAGCCAAGAAAATCATACTTCACACCACGGATATTCTTCGCTCCTCGGGTCAGATTCCTTTGGTGGGTGTGTAGAATTTTTAAAAAACTATATTTTACAATAATATAAGTATGGCTCGGAAGTTGATGCATTTTTTTTTTTATTTAATGTTTTAGACGATGCTCTTCTGGCCACAAATGTGTTTCATTAGCATGTTAATATGAATAACTAATTTTAATTTTGCATTTTTTGGTGTTTATTACACTTTTAAAGTCATTTTTAGTGATTTCACATTAAGTTCACTTCTTATGGTTTCTTGTTAACCATTATACCGATAACTTAAAACTTTGAAAAAACATTCATATCCATAAAAATAAGCACTTATTTTACATTTGAATTAATTTCTTGAAAATATTCGTTTTTTTAAATTTACATACAGGTCACAGGGTCGAGCGAATAATATTATAATATATTTTTTGAATCAGATTAAAAAAATATAATTCAGTTCAATAGTTATATTATAATCTACTTAAATGTATACTAAAAAATTATTTACAATTATAATTTAAACAATTAACAATTATTTTTACACGGGTTGGACAAATATTCAACTGCTTTGTGAAATACTTTCAATGAATTCATTGAAAAGCCTCTCGTTCGCTCTTTCATGTAATTCATTGACTATCTTATCCAAATGTTCTTCGCCTTCTAAAAATCTGAGTAAATTATGAAAATTTTTGCCCAGACGATGATCAGTGATACGATCTTGATTGAAATTATACGTTCTAATTTTTTCTGATCTCGCACTCGAACCGACCTGTGGTGAAAAAAGAATAAATAACATTTGATTTATCAACATTAACAATAAACTATACAAAATAAACCAGGTGTACAAATTATTTAAACTCAAAAAGGGTGTGAATAATTATTTACTTGTTGTTTTCTAGCAGATCGAGTCAACGATTGTTGTTCATTCAGGTGTCTCTGATATATTATTGCTCTTAGTTTTTGTAAAGCTATTTTTCTGTTTTTAATTTGCGATCTATCTGTTTGACACTCGACCACAATACCTGACAATAAATTAAAAACATTTCAATAATAAACTATAAGGTTAATCAAAATTTAAAACGAATTAATTACAATTAGTTATATTTTTAACCTGTTGGTATATGGTGCATTCTTACTGCACTGTCGGTTTTGTTGACGTGTTGACCACCTGCACCAGATGCTCGTTTCGTTTCTATAACTAAATCTCTATCGTTGATAACCACATCTAACTGAAATACAAAATTTAAATGAAATCAGATAACGATTTGTTATATACTCTCAGATAACCTGTCCAAAGAAGCTTCACTTGTGGTGATATCTAGGGATGGGTAATAGTTACTCAATTACTTGTATCGTGTTAAATATTACAAGTTATTCTTTATTAGTGTATCTAGTTACAAAACATGAGTTACTATAGGATTGGACCATGACCCTGGTCAGTCCTAAACATATTGGGCGTTGTGGATAAAGGATTCACACAACCGACCTTATTTTTGTAGCGGTTTTTGAAATAAATTATGAGAAACCGTTAAAATATTTTATTTTGAATACTCGTGGAATTTGTGGAACGAAAGTTTTGACTGAAGGTTTCTAAATTGTCAAATAAATTTTGTTTTTTACGTGTACAAAATAACGAGAACACTTGTTTGAATTTGCATTGATCGACAGGCAATGTTACTGAATATGAACTTAGAAAATGGCACAAATATTATAACATTTGTTAATAATTGTAAATTACTTCGGCTGGCTGAGGTAAAATGGCGACCGACACGGTGCTAGTATGTATTCGTCCAGATTTTTCTGTTTTAGGAACACGCTGCACACGATGCACGCCACCTTCGTGTTGCAACAGACGGTAACAATCGTGGCCCGATATCAACAGGCAACCATGACGTATTCCTCCTGAAATACACAAAACACGCATGTTACTGACACCATTATTTGTTGCGAATAATCGTATGTTATCAAGTTTACTGTACCAATATCGGTTTGAACGTAATCAGCCATTTCACTTTGCCATCCTTTATAGTGTGCAAACGAGTGATACATGTCAAAAAGTTCTTGTGTAAATATCATCGCTTCTTGACCTCCGACACCCGCTGTTATTTCCATCATGATGTCTGCACAGTCAGATCCGTCGTCGGGCACTAAACGACTCAACAGCTGACAATGACATAGTCTTTATTATTTACTGATTTATTAATTTTAAAGAAATTTTATTCTGTAACACACTTCGAGCTCAAGTTTTTCCAATTGTTCATTGTGCGACTGTTTCTCCTTTTGTAACTGTGCAACAAATTCTCTGTCCTTTTCCTTTTCTTGATAAACAAACACAGTACAAAATTAAATCACGAACCTATTTAATGTTTTTGAATATATAATTTGAAATACCTAATCGTGTTTTCAAAACAATACATTATTTTTATTATATTGACCTGTATCGAATTCGTTCAACGACTGCAAATCGGCTTTTACGGAACGAATAGCGGATATCAATGCGGACACTTTTGGTTTTGACATGCTTTCCACGTAATCTCCCGATACGCATTTATCCAAAAACGATCGTACTCCGACATTGTTTAACAGCGCGCTGGTAATTCCATTGGACGGCAACGAGGAGAAACGAGAATTGTGAATTAAGAATTGCTGTTTCGAAAACGGAGAACGAAAATTTTTATTTTTCAATAAGTGAAGTACGACGTGTCTGCTATTGAAAAACTTCATAATTCACAACAAAAGTAATCTAATAAACGGTAATAACGATAAATGTACAAGTACAACAGAGTGTCTAACGTAAATTGCAGGACAAAATATTTCAGTTATGAATTCATCAAAAACTTAAAATCTACTGAATGAGTAATTCAAAGATATGGTAACAATTTTTGATAATCACAAATTGATAGCATTATCAAAACCAGTGGTTTTCAACCATAGACCTTATACTAAGTATAAGGTCTATGTTTTCATCAGTTTTCATCAAGGACTAAGATAGTCCTATTCCTATCTTAGTCCATGTTACACATGGACTAATTATAGATCTAAGTCCGTGGCTTACAATATAACTATAAATAGTTAAAAATATAACTTAACACAACATACTGAGATATCAACTACTAGAGCGCGGACTATGTTACGAAAATCGAGCCGATTTTATAAATGTTAACCCTACCATCGAAGCGAAACTTTTTAATTCCACATGCAATTTTTGTTAACTTTAACTTGATATAACACAGAGATACTAATGGTCATAATCAGTCGAATTTGGTACCAAAAGTTTTGTCTTGACGTGGACTTCAGGTTTGATATATTTTAAAACTGTGAAAAAATTTCAAAATATTTAAAAAAAGTGGGTGTGTTGAAAAAGACGACTGTTATTGTTCTTTATATAATTAAATACTTGCTCAGAATCTGAATATCTCAGAATCTTGTATCTGATACAAGGAGCGAAGAATACCCATGGTGCTAACTATGTCCGGCTTTCTTTCTTATACTTATTTACTTATTTGCTATTTGCTTTACTTTTCTTTGCTCCACTTTTTTTATTTTATACACGAATAATATTAATAAACGACTTCTGTATGAGTGAAATTATTAAAAAGCCGGACATTATTCGCACCATGAGTATCCGCTCTCCGGGTGGGATGCTCTTGATAAGTGTGTTAAAAATAACGACCATTATTGATCTTTATATTATTAACTTCTTTCGTTCAGAATCGTCTTATTGAAGAAATGATACGTCGTTTCTTTAAAATTCCACAAACCCACCAAGAGTATCTGCCCCGATCTGCAACCACATCCGTGGTGCAAAATATGCCCGGCTTTCTTGCCTTTACTTTACTTTCCTTTTTTTCCCAACAATGGTGATTTTTTTGTGACTTTCCACGAATGTCACCAAGAGAAAATATTTTGTGACCCAGGTGATTATATTTTTGAATAATGGAATACATTTTTATACAAATCGAATATATTTTTTTTAATTTCTATTGGTTTCTCTTTTCCTCACTTCTTCCTCTTCTATCTGAACAACTTGAGGTTGCCTTTACAATTTAAATCGTTGTGTTGCCATGATTACCAAACTCATCAAAAGATTACTAATAATACATTTCATTGTTTTAAATATATTATCTCAAGAACTACTATGCCCTAGATCACTCCTTACGAACTCCTCTACGTGCACGTGTCCGTCAAAATCGATTCAGCAGTATTTAAGATTAGCCCGGACAAACAGACAAACTCTTTATTATTTGTTATAAAAATGAAATCCAATACAAAGAATATCTTTATTTAAGTAATATTATAATAATAATAAATCTATAAACAAACAAAATTAATTGATTCAAAATATAATAATTAAATCAATAATACTTTAATTTTCTATGTATTTAAATATGATTGTAGACAGTGGCGTATCCATGGGGTGGGTTTTGGGGGTTGGAACCCCCCCCCCCAAAGACCTGAAATTAGTAGATGAATATTTATATAAAACATAGGTTTTCTTTTACACTTTTATATTACATATTATATTTTCGACTTGAAATTCATAATAATGTATACATTTATTTTTAAATTGTAACATAATATAATCGGGGTGTTCGGGCTTCCTCTTCTATTATAATCTCGGATAGCACCACAGATATACAAAACAAATTTTATAAATCTGTGGATTGCTCTATGACGATTTCTAATCGATTCGTTGGTTCGTCGAAACGGTCTAGCGATATTCATGATAAAGTGCCTATATTCAAAGTTAATTTTAGATAATATTGTGTTCGTCGAGAGACGAATGACAGAAAATAAATACTACATAATACTACATAATACATATCATTAACTACAACAAACGACGCCGCTTCCAACCAATTACGATTTATGACACTATTGACACTATTCAATTTTTAACGATAGCTGTACGGGCCCCTTGAGAAAAATTATAGGTACTTCAAAAGTCCAAAGTCCAAACTATGGGGCTCGTTCATATGGGTGCGCGTAATGTAAAACTTTCTTATTTTTTCTTACTTTTTTCTGATTATAGTAACAGTGGGTTCTTTTATTTTATTTATGCTTATTACACAGTTTGAAACTTAAGACATTCAACTATTTAAATTTGTTGAACCCCTCCCCCCCGAAAAAAAAAAACCGTCCTGGATACGCGCCTGATTGTAGACATGTAATAATAGGTATGTTCTCAGTAACTAGTGAAAGAATTTTATTCAGATTTTCACTAATGGATAGGGTGCTTTACAAAGGAGGGTTTAAGTGTGCAAATTTGTGAATTGTTACAGCTTGGTTCAAGGGTTCTTCCTAAGGGAAATGTTTTGATTTGAGGCGTTTATTTCGTTTCGGTTGTTTATTTGGTTGCTATAGCTGATGTTACGTATCTCCGAAAAGTTTAATAGCAACCAACAGAATTATTAATATTATTATTATGAATTATTATCTTTCAGTAAAAACATTTCGTTTCATAATCCATTGTATGTCACGTACAAATTAATCATTGTTCTTTTTTTTTTTTTCGCTTTTTTACCATTCTTTCGACGCTCAAAAAATACACACTCATCATACTTTTCACAGATTTCTGCGCAATTATATCTCTCAAACGACAAGCAATTAGTCGATCTAGACATCAATCACAAATTCGTTTTTTGAATAAGTATACGCAAATGTCGAATATTAGTTTCAGAAACAGACGAGCAATGGAAAACAAGACGTCTTTTTCTCATACCGTGTTTATTAATGCGAGTTAACTCAATGCGCATTAATCTTTTGGTTTATACGTGATAAAATAACTATGAAATCGCATCACCGATAATGAGAATACTTTTCTTATATTTGAAATTATAAATCGTTTCTTTAAAATTCAATACACCCTCTAAAAGTATCCCATCCGAGGACACCGAAGAATATCCATAGTGTAAAGTAAACTGGACTGTATATACATAATATGTATTATGCAATTATTGGATTACAAATGTTATAATATATATATATATATATATTGTTTTGAAAATTATGAAACCTTCAAAACAGTTTTTCATTTATTTGTTTAGTCAGTACAATGAAAATAACACATCGTATTAGGCATAGTATTTGCATAAAATTATTGTGCATATTGAATGTTAAGGTACTTATGACCTTGCTAAAAAAAAAAAAATGCCCTGGGCCTTACGATACCTTTCTCCGGCACTGAGTATTAATGTTATAATATTATTATGCACAGATTCTTAAAATCATTTTTTTTTTGTACCTCTGAACTAATCTTTAAATCTGTACCAATAATAAATACAATAAAATTATAGTTATCATGAAATGATTGCAACAGGATTATTTCAATACACGTCTTGAACGACCCGAACACTTTCCGCGAACATTCGGTATAATATTATTTTACCCAAGTCGTCTGTACCTGTACGAGTATATCGTATTTAGCATAATATGAAATATATAATATATAGATATACTTGTTCAAAAGTTTCGATCAGTAACTTTTTAAAACCGGATTTGCCTCTAGTTGGTACTTTAGACTTTAGAGAGGTCATTTTTTGAGTTTCTCAAATTTCAATTTCCCAAAACACTTAAATATACACACTAATTATAAGCGTGTTAACTCATTATTATAAATGAATAAAATAAATAAATATAACAGATTATGCAAATATGTTAGTCATTAAATGAATAATTTTGAACACTTGAAAAATATAAAATTAATGAACGCATAAAAAAATGTGGTAACATGTTATACTCAAAAACGTATTACGGACACACCACACCTTGCGACGGCCAGTTAAGGACAAAAAAACGGAATCAGACACCGTCCAGAGAAGAGCTTTCTGGCTTTCATTGTGATCATGAAACACTTTAAAATTGATTCTATTTTCGTGCTTCGTAGAAGAAAATATTATTTTAGTGTAATTTTTTTTATGATCATAAAATATTCCAAAGACAGTATAAGACGTAAAGTAAGTAGTCTTTGGAAAAATCGTACTAGCTCTCTCGCACATATTATCTTTGCTTCACGTATCTTTCTCTACGCGCGGTCCATTATTTTACAATATGTCTATGGTATTTTTTAGTTATGTTTTCTTCAAATACGAACAGAGTCTACTGCAGCTGCACCGTTAGTCATAACTCATTCGTCAGCCATTCACTCCCATACCTATATAATATATATATATATATTATGTCACTCGTTTGATATGTAGTTCTACGAGTCACACGCGATGACGTGTGCTCACACGCTCGGTCGTAGTGGTCACTGCAAACGTTTAAGCGATAAGCTATTTAAGGACTTTATTGAAAAAAATATATATAATATAATAATATATAAGTAGTTAATAAAACGAACACTTAAATTCAATTGGAGCGTGGTGTACATGGTTTTACCGCAATAGAGTACGAAGGTACTATATTATTATTATTATTACTATTACATAGGGTGTTCTACGAGGATTACCGCAATATATCCTGAGATAAGTAAATAATCAAATTTTGATATTATTATTATTTTTTTTTTTTCGTTAAGACTCATCGAGAAAAAAACTACCTGTAATTAAAAATTTTATTGAATTTTTATGTTTTGATGAAAAAATAAAAAATAAATTTTTCTGAACATTTTTAAGTTTTCGAAATTTTGTAATGATGTTTTTTTTTAAATCCTCGTGGGACATCCTGTATTATGCGTCATTCGACTCGTTCACTATAAATCGTAGGTACTTATTACTAAAACAGTACTCGGTGCGCCGAAGGTTTTTTCCGCTCGTTTTCCTCCGGAAAGAGATTAGTGATTTTTAGAGATTACACGGAGATTACGCAATTGTTCAACTCGCAGTGCAGTAAAGAAGACATACATTTATTAAAAAGATTGTTGTCCGCAAGGTGATAATGATAATATTTACAAATTATTATATTATATTATGTCAATATACATATACAAGAACGTTTTATTTTCGTTCTTGCTGGAGAAAGTAACAAAAATTATTTACAAATATTTATCATTGAAGGGACTATAGGAGGGGCCAAAATAATCGCAGGTCATTTAAAATTATTGCCATAAAATTATTATCTCATGGGCGCCCTAGGCATAAACTATAAATTCAACATCCGGTAACAATAACATCATAAAACAATATTATTTTCTTAATATTTGTTTAAATATTTAATAATTAAGTAACTAATTTTCAGCCTTGCACAGATGTATCTACTACATCGCCTGGGTTCATTTTATTAACTTCTTCTTCTACAACCACCAATAGGAAGTAAATCTAATAATATCATCAATTATATTATCTATGTTACACTATTATAATATATTAAAAACATAGTCAATAATCAGGAAAACAGCAAAACAATTTTGAAATTTAAATATATAAAAAAAAAAAATACTGACTCAATATCAAAAAACTAAGGTAGGTACATCGGCAAGCCAAGAAGGCGTTTTATAACAAACAGATGCGAATGCTCTCCCTATACCCTCCCACTCGCACACACACACACACACAAATGACGCGCTTGTAAGATGTGAAATTATATAATATTTATTGTTTTTACTATTTAGGTCAATTTTTATTTACATTTTTGTTCAAATCAGATGAAACAAATTTCAATTATAACTTAATATAAGAGTTTCAAATTCCATAACACGGCAAAATTGATCAATCAATCGACTAAATTATTTATTGTTTCTTTTAAACTCAACACACCCACCAAGAATATCACACCTAAGGGGGAATAATACCTATAATATATATTATATGAATTATGTCTGGCGGCTATTTTTTTTCTAGGAATTAGTAAATAGTATTTAGTGTAGGTATATTCATTTAATTTTACGTGGAACCAAATAAAATTAATTTGAGTTAATCATTTAACTACTAACATCTAATTGGACTAATTGTAAAATAACTGGCTACTGTAAAAATAAGTATATTATTTTTTTTTTAAAGTTCTTTGCCCTTCCTTGAAAAAATGTATATGACGTCCATGTATCTATATTATTAATAAAAAAATTAAAAGTTAATTATTTTTTCAATTTGTTATTGAATATTTTTTAAATTGCGTGACATTGTCCATTAAAATAATTAATTTTAAAAACGTAGCATTGCAATAGGTATTACTCTTGGAGTATTTCACCAAAATGTTCGTATGCAAAAAAATAGCTAGTTTAATATTTTATTGAACAAAACAATAAGGCATACTAATTTAATTTAATTTAATAAAGTAATTTAATTTGAAACTAATTTAATTAGGACACTAATAACTTTTGTACGATAACTGCCCACCACAGTATACAGAAACACATGTTATTTATTTTATTAATTATATTATTAATATATATATATATATATATATTATATTATATTACAATTTTATATCACCAGCTTTAATATTAGAGTGAATTGACCCATTATTAAGTTTAAAGGTAAGATCAATGTTCATGTTTCTATGTGATCTTTTTATGATATATCAATTTTTAAACGCGTTTTAAGCATTTTCAAATTGTTATATTTTAGGCATTTATGATTAGCCTGAAAATTGAAATACCTTAAAAACCCCGAATAGGCACGCAGATAATGATTTTACTTTTAAATTTGATAATGGGTCGATTTACTTTAATACAATATGGTGATATAAAATTGATTCCTCTGTATGTGAACTTGCTACGCTGTACGTAGGTAAAACGGAGACAAAACATATGGTGTAGTGATCTCATACCTATTCTTAATATTGCCATAGATCTCCATTTATCACATCGCCTTTCCCTAGGATACGCCACTGTTCAGTGCTAATATGCAATTCAAGTTGGTTACGTACGTTTGTGTTTGTTATAGGCGCTACACAACAAGTAAATAAAAAAATAATAATAATAATTCATCGAAGAATAGCTAAATCTATGTGTATAAAAATGTAATAATAATATTGTTAAAAAAACAAAATGCCAACCCTCACACGCAGTGTTTCCAAGCAAATCACCCACCCCATCAAAGTACCAACCATGTCAGACATTGCTAAACTTTAGTGATCGGACGAGAATTATTGGTGTATTCAACGTGATATGGTTGTTGGCAAGAGAATTTGGATTTGCATTGTTATTTAAAATAAAAATCATTGGCAAAAATAAATACGTAATTTGTACTCGTTACCTCGAATAAGAATGTATCATAGTACATATTAAGTTCTGTGTATTTGGACATCTTATCGAAATGCAATTCAAATATTCTTAAAATTATTGGTGGATAAAATAATGAAAATACCTATATTATATCATGCAGCTGTGCCGAGTGATGCTGACTCACGAGTCGTAAACCGTGGTAGGAATTAATTATATGTATTTAACACAGACCACATTCCTACGTCATATGTATAGAAAGAAATATTACATATTATCCTACAATATTATTATCGCGCACGAGAACATTTATATATTTTATTCATTATTATTGTAGAAACTACATAGACGTAGACGAAGGGGTCACTGTTGACTGCTATGTGCTATATCTACTTTAAAACCTGAAAATAAAAATATTGAATACCTACTAAAAGTCTTAAAATCTAATCGCGTCTGGTAAAAATACTGAAAATGGCTTTGAGCATCCTGCATATAGTTTTATTGCAATAATATTGTACTACAGACTACAGTTATTAATTAATATAACCATTGATTATATAATTGTACAATAATATAATTGTAATACAATTTTACAGCCTAGGTGGCCAAATATTAACCAAAAATCAAAATAACGGTGTATTGTATATATTAGAAATTGGAGATGTCAGTAACAAAAATAATAAATGTTTCTGAAATATATCACCTACAATCGACGGCATTGTAACCAACAAATTTTTGTTTTCCACGCGACGTGGGAAAAATTCGACAATGTAAATACAGTTATTGACACGTCTAGACCGGTAAAATTTTGTCGATAAACATTGAAAATATGTCATATTTGGTTATTCAATTGGTTTAGCCTCGTCCGCTTAGGGTACACACTTTTTTTTACAAGTTAAAGCCTATGCGTCTTAAATCTTACATCTTATGTGTTGAACGTTGTCGAGTTTTAAATATTTTAATTAAATTTTTTATTTAAAACGGAGTGTTTTGTTGCTTTGGTGTGGACGCATATGTTTTTAAAGTTTTTTAAAGTGACTTTTCGAGAAATATTTTGTCGCTGAATCGACGTAAGGTTAGCTGTTGGAACTTTGAACGCAAAACGCGATTTGTGGCCACAAATTGTGGAGTCGTTTTTATTATTATAGTGTAGATAAAGTCGCTAAAACGCCTAATTGCTCTCGTTATCGCAGAAACGCAAAATCGATTTTCAGCAAATGGGACAGAAAAAGGTAATCTCTCACCGCTTCTAATGGCTTTTCGTCGGTGCACGTGCGACAAAAATTATATGTACCTACTAGCTACACGGGTCACAGAGTAAATGATGTATATGAAAATAACTTCATATACTCTGTGCCAGCTAAATGCGATATATATTTTGATAATTTACAAAAAGTATACGAATATTATGATATGATAACAATAATTAATAATTATAGTAATTATTATATTCACCCAAAGGCGCGTAGAAACACATAAATACCTACCTAAACCTAATAGCCGAGATAAAATTTTGTAAAAAGGGACATAATTGATTTGATAAAACACTATGGGTATTAATTAATAATATATTATTAATAGTATTATTAATCAACGTTACGATTTGTTTATTTATACTTAGATGATGTAAAAGCAACACTCATTATAAAAAATAAAAGTTCGATTATCCTACCCGAAATGTATTTATACCGCGATGACGATAACAAAAGACGTATATTAATATAATATGAAATAATAATGGTGCTTTTCCCGATAGTGTATGATTAAAAATAACAAAATTATTCTCTATCCACTCTCTTGTTTTTGAATAAAAAGTAATCATTTTCGGTTCGTTATTCGCGACACTCTCAATACTAACTGTAACGTTTTTAGTAATATTATAATATAATATTATAATTTAAATAGTTCGGCAATGCAATAAAAACCAATCGTGCTACGAATATATATATATTATTATAAAAATTGTAAGTAAAAAATAATATCAATTAATTTATATATTTTTAAACGCTAAAAAAAGAGTTAATGTTGGGGAGTTTCTAACATTGTCCCTTCTTAAAAGGAACTAGGACCCCGAATTACAGGGTGTGCCCGCTTATTGACGCACAACAAGCAACAATAGAATTATTTAATTTTAAATTTTGAGTGAAACTACAATCTACATAGTGTTTTTACAAAGATGTTTATTTATTTATTTATTTTTGTCTACTTTCATCATTTTTGGTGCAATAAAATTTTTTACGGACGAATAATTAAACATTTTACAAGGGTTTGATTGAAAAAAAAAACAGAGGTAGTAAGGACAAATATTTTTTATACAAATAATTTTTCTAGTTTACACACAAGAAGATTGATAATGTTTTATTGCCAACCTATGTATTTTTCGACTGTGATGTGAACTAAAATCCGCGTGGATCAACAGTTTTCTTATTATTTTATTTTGAAAATTCAATATTTTCGGTTATTGTACTAAATACCCTATTATTTCATCGGGTTTCATTACTGTATGTATAATCAAGTGGTAAGCCATAATTCTATTGTACCGGATTTAAACCTTACCCATCAAAAATTATTTCTCGCACTTTTTTCATCTGAGTCTAACCAGAGGCGACATGTCGCGACACAATAAACTGAATAAACATAGAATTAATGTCGATTTACGATAATTAGAGCCGCTTTATTATTTTATTGTAATTTGAAATTATCTATTGAATTTTATTCATTTGATGTAAGGGAATTTATTATGAAAAATCAATTTTTTCATTTTTCTAAATATTGTATGTAATCAGTGCTTGAATTGGGGGGGGGCGAGTCCCCTTCCATTTTTTAAATAATTTAGCGTACTCCTACTAATTTTTCAAGAATCCTCCACGGGTGTGTGAGATATTACAATTTTCGGGGATGCTATTTTTTTTTTAGACTTATGCGTCTCTCTTCTAATTCTTTCCAATTCAAGCACTGTATGTGACAAAATAATTTTTTAGTTCATAATTTAATATCAATGTTTAACATCAGTTTAATAATATGTAAGATGAGTGTACTATCACACAAAAATGAATTAATTAATACTGTTATTCAGGTTGAGTTTCGATCACTTGGTGATACTAATACTTATTATTACGTAACTTATTGTACACATTTGATCAATAAACACAAATAATGAATTGGACATAGATTATTTCGTTATTAAATAACGATCGTTAAACATTCTCACAATTACTATTTACCATTTTATATTAACTGAAGTTCCGCTTAGAATCGTTTTATTGAAGAGGTGATTTATCGTTTCTTTAAAGTTCAACGCATCCTCCAAGAATATTTCGCTTGAGGTGCGAAGGACGTCCTTTTTTCTTGAAAATTATTACTACAGAATTGCACTACAGTAATAATTGTATACATTTTTTTTATTTAGGACCCAAATTTTCAAATTTGAAACTGTATAGGTACTACAGTTTTGAAAAATATTTGAAATAACCAATAGGCAATATGCTGAATTAGATTTTTAGAAAAATATTGGTGATTAAATTTCTGATAAAGGTTTATCCGTCCATTTTCACGATCTTCTTTAAATTTTGTGAATAGTTTAATAATATTTGTTAGATGAGTCATATCACCAATTGACGTCATAAATTATTATTACCTTTATTATGACATAATTTAAAAAATTATTAAATTATTCGCAAACTTAAAAATATTGTAGAAAATGAAAGGATTAACCTTAATAAAAAATTTAAGCAACAATATTTTTACCTAAAAGTCTGGTTTACAAAATGATTGTTTTGAATTTTTTTCTTTAACTTAAGTATAAAATTAGAACTTCAAATTTGAAAATTAGGGACCTATAAAAATGTACATGTTATTACTGTGGTGTAATGCATAATAATTTTCAAAAAATAATAGAAAAAAATTATTAATAGTACAAAAGTTATTGCATTTATCAACTCATACTGTATATGAATCCTAAGACCAATATATGATTAAAGTGTCCTAAGATATCAGTTCCGGTATGCAGTGCCGGATCTGTAGAGAGGCGAGTGTTTAAACGTTTAAAGTTGGCATTTTGACAAAATTCATTAGTTTTAGGTACTTAAAATTACACATTTCAAGGCATATAAAAAATAATTAGTACAACTTATTCATAAAATGTATCAATAATTATTAAAGTATATTTCAGTATTTAATTTTTATTAGTATGTAATTACAAAATTATAGCTACAATAATTTCTTATTCTTGGTATAGATAAAATAATTGAGAAATGGTATGTGTTTTATATTATGTAATAACGCAATACAAGAATACCATGAAAATATTTCAGCATACCTAGTTCTTAATGCAAAGAATGACATTATAATGATATCACTTCTTAAATACATATTTTTGTACAAATATTTGAACTTTTAGATACACAGGAAATTGTAATATGCAGGTAGATTAAATGGCTGCTATACAATAATTTTAAATTGCATACTATACGAGAGCTCATTAAATATACATAATATTATGTACACACATTTTAAAGTACTTTAATTTATGTACTGAATAAGATAATGATTACATAAATAATTTTTGGCAAAAAAAATTTATACTTATTATATTGACACTAGTGTCACAATATAACTTGTAATGTTTTAGTTTTATAACTAGATAGTAATTATTGTACATAGATAAATTATAGTTTAAAATAGAAAATAACTTAAAATAATAAGATACTGATTAATGTTGCGTTATCAGAGACTTGAATCCATACATCACATATTTGAATTTTTATGAGAGTTTATTAATTAGTTTTTTAAATTGTATGTAAATTTGTAACTGTTAGTCAATAGGCATAAACTAAGATAATATACAGGACTGAACACTATATGGCAGGAAGGTGAACGGCATGATATACCAATTTCCCTAAAAATATGTAGTTGCTTAAATTGCAGTACATTTGTCCTCAGTGACGGGTTCAAGGATCCCTCTACTGTCAGATATAAACATTTTGTAGGAAACGATCTTTATGTAGGTAGTTAAAGATATGTTGACTGCAACCTTATATGTATATTTTAGATTCTAAATGAAGTGGAGAAGTGATTTTACAATGATGTTTATTTCTATTTTTGTTCTCTTTATGGAAACACTTACCTACGATCTACCTAAATTTACCTTGAAAAATGTTGCCTCCCCTCTTAAAAAAAAGATCTGCCACTGTTTGTCTTTTTTTGCTTCTCTAGCGCTGCCAACAATAGGTTAAGCAAAAAAGGCAAATGTACCGCATTTTTCACAACTGTATATAATCTGTGTTATTAGTATTAAACTACTTAATTATTTCAAAATTCAAAATATATTGTTATCTTTCTTACATAATAATTGTTGTATTTTACTATATTAACATTAACAACAACATTGAAACGCATAAAATCATCACATTATGTAGAAGAATGAAACTTTAAATACAGTTAATACAGTTAATAGTATTTCACTTGTAATTCATGGAAACTTAAATCGGACATTTTATAAAGTTTAAAAAAGTTATAAATAATAAATAATTTTCAGATTTAATATACACATATTATATTATTGGATTATCAGAACAGATTTGATAAATTAATTAATAATTTTGGTTATTCCTCTGCTGATTGTAATAAGTATGACCATCATGACCTCTTCCTCTTTTGGAGTATCCATGTCTGTTTGCATTTGCAGAATCACGCTGATTATATTCCCTACTATGTCCATAATACTGATCTTGGTTACCTCCATATGAACTTTGAGTGTTTTGACTCCACTGTCTTTCGTTTGAAGCACTTTGGAATCTATTATTATCATATCCTTTATTCTGATAGTTTCCTTGATTATAATTGTCAAAACTGCTCTGCCTTCCATAATTGCCTCCTTGAACATCTCTTGACTGATTATTGTTCCATCCACCTTGCACGCGCCCTTGTCTATTGTTTTGATACAAATTTCTGTTGTCATTACCAACACTAATTGATTGAAATCCATCAGTCATTTGATAAACATTAGCTCCACTTTGAATATCACCAGTATGAGAATTTCTATTAAATTGATTGTTTCTATTATATTGGTCTCCTCCTTGACCTCCTCTACTATAAGATTGACCACCTCTATTATTAGACTGACCACCTCTATTATTAGACTGACCACCTCTATTATTAGATTGACCGCCTCTACCACCTTGAGCTTGTGTTCTTTGTTGCCAACTAGGCATTTCTGGAGGAGGCGCTTGTTGCTCATTTGGTCTTCCACCTCTATCAGGTACTTGACCAATCATTACTTTGTTTACTGATGAATTAGTATTTAGGACAGCTAATGTACTAGAAGTTTTTTCAACAATTGCCAAATCCTCTCTAGCAGATAGGAAATCAGGTGTTGAAAAATTGGGTAGTTTGTTTATTAAATTTAATTTGCTTTGATAAATTTCATCCAATTCATGTTTTTTATTTTTTAGCCTGTCAGGCCATTTAAATGATTGAACTGTTACATCAAGTCTTGTCAATAACATTGAACGCCGTATGTTATATTCTTCATTAAGAAGTTCTATTATATTATTAATGTGCTTCCATTGTTCATTATTATAGGAATTGCGAACTAACGTCTTTCCAATTAAAACTGGTGGAACATTTTTAAGAAGTTCTTGTAATTTTATACTAACTTTGTTAAATAATGATGAAGTGGTAATATTTTGTGGTGGCTTAGGAAATTTTAAAGTCATCAAAATGTCTTTAAGACATTTAGAAGTATTACTTTCTGTTAATGTCACTTGCATATTCAATTTTTTATTGGTAGAATTTACATTCAATATTCTGGATGCTCTTAATTCACCAATCAAATAATCTAGTAATAATAATCTATTCTTAGTAGAGTTTAAACGATTTTCAACATCGCCCATAGTAAGATCATTATAAGAACAGCCACATTCTTTTAAGAAGCTACTAACTTCTAACAAAAAAGAGCTAAAATCTGCTTCTGAATTTATAGCATTCACGTGTTCTTCTAGTCCTGATAATATCTGAATTTCTTTGGTTATCCATTCAACTAGTTGAGTGTACTTGATAGATTTTACATCACCAATTAGTTTTTTAAATTCTTTAGCAGAAATAGTTTTTCCTAAACTTGTTAAATCTTCTAAGATCAATTTTTCCATAATTATTTACCTAATTAACATAAAACATATTTGTAAAATAAATAGGAAGGCGTCAAAAACCAAATTAAATCTCATCCAAAATGCTTTTAAAATTATAAAATAATTAGGTATACTTTAGCATTATTATGTAATATATAATGTATTTATTGAAATTAATAATTAATCTCATAACTTTGAAAGAGAGAATAATCTAGGCATGGGGAAACATGTAAAGTCACCATAATTTGTTCTGAAAGTTTCACTGATATTAATGTTCAGATTATAAATATTTAAAATTAATGATTAATTTTATTATTATGTTTATATAATATTAAAATGAGTAAATATTTAACAAGCTGTTATAAATTGCTAAATTTGAATTTGAAATATTTACTGGTTGATTACAGCAGAAAAAAAAGTTATAAGTGTATCATATCCCATATTATAGGTAAATTACAAGAGTGTGCAACTCAAGGTTACTAGAAAGTAGAAGGCTCATCCTTAACAATGTTTACTAAATACTTTCCTAGTGCAGGACAGATAAAAAAGGTAGGTATATAAACAAGCTGATAGAGCTAATATCTGGTACAGGTACAACCCGCTTACTGTATGAGTAAATCATAACTTTTATTGCTTAAATTAAAATACTTACTATTACAGAAAATACGAATGGTAGTAGGATTTTTGTAGATTCACTTTAATATCACTTTAATATAAGTATAAAAAGTACTGGGTAGTGTATAATTTGATCGTCTGAGTTGGGTTTAAAAGATATATTATTAGGTGCGAGATATAATGTTAAGTTATTTAGAAAATTACAAAAGTTTTATGCAATTTATAAGGAATTAGAATACTTAATTGACGTCAATAAAAGATTGGAAAAAAAAAACACTTTATTCACATGAAAATATTAAATATTACTAAACAAGATTTTACTTTCGACGAACACACTCGCTATTCATAGATATTTATGATTATAGTATTAATAACACATAAATACGGACTTGACCATTGAATTATTAACTTACTATTTATGTAAGTAAAATCAATGCTTTACAAAACATTAATAGAGTAAAACACTGAACTCGAAATATTCCAACACTGATAAGTGATAAATGATTTATATTATGATTGATATTTATTTATCATTTAACTGTTTGGTAGTAATCGGAAATCGGTATTCCGTCTTAGTTTTGTGGACATAACCTTCAAATTATATCCTCCATGACGCAGTTTACGTGTTTTCCATGAATTTATATTTTGTTTTGTTTATTTGTGGGTGTAACTGCAACTGTAATATTATGTAGCGAGTGTAGTGAGTAGTGACGGGCGATAGAAGTGGTCAAGAGGTGTAGTTTTACTGTAGAGTTATTATTATCGGTTTTTTAAATTTTTTTGTATTATGTGATTTGAATTGATGTTTAAACTAACTTTAAATACCGTCAAACTTAATTATGTTTAACTCGATGTCTGAACGCAGTCCTACAACGTTTACATAGGTGAGTGAATCGTGTACAACTCAATGTAATAAACATTTAATGGGTTTTACCTAGGCGTTAACGAACACGGAATACCTACTATAAAATTGATTATTTTTACGCACGCTAACCATTTGAATTAAGGACACGCGATGGAAACTCTCAGTAGTTTCATACGCCTACGTGATTACTTCGCCTCAATACAGCTTAAAATTTTATATGCATATTTTTTTTCATCAATGGTGTTTATATATCTACACATACCGATCTATTGTTTGGTTGATTTAAATGTCATAGGGGTAGGGGTCATTCATTCATGTTATTTATGTATGAGATGCTGAAGATTATAATATAGACTGCATCCTTCAACTGTAATTGACTGTTCAATTACATTCTAAGTCACAAATGCTAAAAGCCAACATATCATAGCCGAGGTTCCATTGATCTTATTAGGTGATGATAATGTTAGCTGTTGCTAACATGTAGTGTACAATATTTACTGTTACTGAATTATATTGTTACTAATAACAATTTACTTGTATTTTGTTTTGAAAACTCTGTGTATTTTTTCATTATTATTTTGTAAGGTAATGTTTAAAATAACTTACATATTTACATTATATATGAGTTTGGTAACTTGGACCATTTTGTGAATGTTTATATTATTCAATCAATTCAAATATCTGTTACATACAGATTTGTAAAATATTGTAATGAGACACATTAGAGCATAAACAAAATTGGAAATATTTAGTTAGACCAATTTTTATTTAGTTGGTATATATTACTTATTTATTTCACCTTAAATGAATCTTAAATTCTTAAAATAAATATTTTATAATATACCTATAATAAACAAAAAGTTTAAATTAAATAATATTACAAATAAAATTATATTGCTTGTTTGAAAAAATGGTTTCCCTTTGGTTGAAATTTTTAATATAATATTATAATCTAGTGACTTGGTAGTTTACATTTATATTTTATTTGTAAATTTTAATATTGGGATTATAAGTATCTACCTTTTTAGAAATGTCAATTTTGATTGAATTAATAAGTTTTATTTTTTGTATAAAATAATAAAGGAGGAATTGTGCTTGTGTTTATCTATATTGTGCTAAATTGTTTAATCACTGTTACTGGTTAATATTTTTTTTCATCTCCAGTTTTAAATTTCTAATTATCATAACAGTAATAAAATACCTACTAGAATATATCTTTGTGATAAATTAATTTCTTATATTTTATTGAAACATATAACTTGTGGTTTAAATAGGTATTTATTCAGTGTAAAGTTTTATTCTGTTCAAATCATAGAAACATATTTATTTTGTATTATGTTTAATTTATCATCATTTAAATTATAAATTGTTATTGATGAACAATGCTGGTTGATAGTTAATTTATGATACATTTTCAAATGTCAATATTTAAAATATTTTTTTCTTTTTAAATACTTAACTCATTCCAAATTGGTGATAGGAAAAGAGTCAAGAAGATTCCACTTTTTTTTTATTGTTATTTAAACTTTAGATCTAGAAAATTTAATTTGAGTATTTAATTATACTATTTATCTTTGTTAATAGTTTAAAAGTGTTTATACTTTGTGGTATGTTTTTGGATATTTTCATATCAACAGTTGTTATACCATTAAATATGGAGTAAAGTATTCCATAATCAATGGTTTTACTTAATAAAGTGTATTATTAATAATTATCATATCAATATTCAATTTTTACTACCAACAATTTAATTGTATTGTATGATTATTATTAATTTATAATTTGTATCAATTATCAATTAAAGTTGATATGTTGAAAATAAATATTTTTGTTCTGCAAATTATGCATTTTCTTTGTAAATATTTATTTAATATGTTTTTAATTTTTTTAAAGTTGGCATCTATTTAATTCTTTAAATATACTAAGTCCAAATGAGTCATCCTTTATTTTTAATTCTTTGTTACAAATACATCCATACATACAAATAACTATTATTTTAATTCTTGGAATAATGTTATAATATTATAAAATAAGTTTTTTTGATATAATATACAGTTAACCTTTTAAAATTATAAGTTTATCAATACATTTGAAAATAATACAATTGACGTTAACTATATCAATTATTGGTATCTGTAATTAAGTAATTATTTCATTCTCTGTATTTAACTATATTAGTTAATCAATATTATTTATTTTCTAGCTTTTGTTCAATATATTTGGAAAAAAACACTAAAATGTGTAGAACTTCTCATCATTTGCTGTATTCTTCAGCGTTATTATTATTGTTCCTTGTATCTACTAGGTCTATAAGTAAGTACATTTAATTTTACAGTATTAAGAATCAATTTAAATGTAATTAAAAAGTATTTTATTTTTTTTTTTAATAAGTTATATTGGTGTAGTAAAATGTATGTAATGTATACTCATGTAGAATATCATTTTGTTTATTATTATTATTTGACAAGTGAAGTACAAGGAAAATGTGTTTAAAAACAATTATTATACTAATGTTTCTGTTATTGAGAGGTTTATAACTATGGATTTTACTGTATTGTAACAATTTCATGGTAAAGATACCAAGTTTGTGTATAGTTATTGTATACATAATTTATGTGATAGTATATTAAACATTTAAGAATTGTTTTCCTATTTACCATTTGAAATCGTTAATTAATCAAATGTAAAATATTGTTTTTAAATTTATTCTAAATTTTACATTTTTATTTTAGAAGTTTGTTGTTAAGTTCAGAATTATTTTGTTTGCTTTACATAATGTACAGCATATTTTTATTTTTTGCTCTTTGGTGTACCAAATTTTTAAATGTTACAAAGTAAATGTGTTATACAAAAAATATTTTACACTTTATGTATTGTTATACTCTTATCTACTTAATACACATCAAATATCTGATTCTATTTGCAAAATTCTGTTAATTGATGCCTTTTCATGAGGAGTGTCTTAATAATGATATTAATTAATAATAATATTTTGTCTAACTTAATAACAGATACCTTTAAACATATTTATTAAGATGAAATCAAGTTACAGTTCCGTAATTTGTGCGTTATTTAGAGGTTTTACTGTAGTACTACTGAAATATTTCTAAGTTTATTGTGATTTTTATTATATAGTCATTGAATTTACTTTGTAAAATATTGATCTGCTGTATACAATGTATACACAAAGTACATTTTGGGACTTAAAATATAAAGTTATAGTACAGTAACATAGTTTGTATAATTTTATAGTTCAATCCCCACCAAAAATTGTCAAAGAACCATCTACAGATGAATTACTCTTTCAAGTAGCTACTTTTCAAAATGAAAATGATAAACCATTTATTATTGATTGTGAAGCCGAGGGAGAACCTGCTCCAAAGTATTAATTATAAATGTAAAATAAATTCAAATTTTTAAACAATTTTATTTTTTTATGTAAGGTATCGATGGATGAAAAACGGTAAGAACTTTGATTGGCAAGCTTATGATGACAGAATATCCCAACAACCCGGCCGTGGTTCACTAACTGTTACCAAACCTAGAGATGAAGATCTTGGTAAGTTTATTTAAAATATATTTATATGTATTAACTAGAGAATAAAATATGTATCCAAAATTAATATTATATACAAACAATTAAATAATTATTTTTGGTATTCATTTTACACTTTCAAATATGTTAGGAATTTTGAAAATAAAAAGTTCCAAGTAATAAATAGTTGTATTGGTTGTGAAATTTGTATTTATTTGTTTGACTTTACTCTGTTCAGTTGAAATTTCTTCAATTTTTTGTTTGTTTCATTGTGATCTATATGCTTAGTGATTGGTGCCTCTGTTCATGTGCTGACATTACTTATTGCTAACAGCAGCTGCCATGTATACCAATCATAAAAACGCATTTTAAATTATAACATCATACACGAATACAACCCTTAACCTTGCCTCATGATATACTTACCTTGTGCACAACACGTATTATAGGGAACTATGTATACATTGTGTGGTGTTGCAACGGTAAACTCTTAATAATGGTTATGCTCAAAGACAACACGTTTTTGTCCGCCGATGGGGCAAACTTATTTTGAATAAGCTATAGTTAAATTTGAATTTTTGTACAATAAATATTATAAAAAAAGGATTTCAACTCTTAATATATGATTAAAGATGTAGATAAAAATGTTAAATAAAAGGAAGTAAACTTCAACACATTTTAAAAGAAATTCTAATTTAATCATCTAATAATGTCTTGATAGTATATCACCATAGTATTAAATCTTTATTAACTTATAGGTAATAGTTAATATTTTGATTAGTTGATAATTTAATGTGTATTTTATCTTTGGTAAAATTTTCCATGCATATGAAAAATAAAATTAATAAAGTTTTTTTTTCTGTTTTTAGGACAATATCAATGTTTTGCTGACAATCCTTGGGGTACAGCTACTTCTAAATCGGTTATGGTTGTGAAAGCTGAATTAAATCCATTTAAAGAAGAGCCAGAAAAGACAATTGAAGCTCAAGAAGGTGAACCATTTAAGCTAGTTTGTCATCCACCAACAGGGTGGCCAAAACCAAGTGTTTATTGGCTTATACAGGTAAATACTTAAACATTTGTATTTATCTGGGAAATATGTATGTGTACACTATTAATGATTTTATTAATTTGTTTATTAGAATACAGATGGTGGTATAAAAAGTATTAATAATAGTAGAATGACATTAGATCCCGAAGGTAATCTTTGGTTTTCAAATGTAACACGATATGATAGTAGTGATGGCTTTACGTATTCTTGTGCTGCTGCATCATTATCCAGGTATGAACTATTTATTAAATGAAAGAAAAAAGTTTGGTTCAAAAGTTACTAAGCTCGTTATAATATACATGTGACATGTTAAAATTTTTTTCTCCTTTGTTAATTTAAAACAAAAAACATACATGACATTTATATATGTAACATGTATTATGTTTCCTATAATCTTCATCAAATTAAATATTATTTTATTTTGAGGTAAGGGTAATGATAACTCCAATTATGCAATTGTTGAGGACAAGTATTTATAGACATACAGAATTATGCATGTTACTATTACACTTATAATTCATAAAAAAAAATCATTTATTTCTATCAAAATTGAAATGTAATGAAAACATAAATTATCAGAGAGAGGGATCAATTATCATTAATTGGTAACAATCAATTTTTGTTTCAAAAGAGATTCACTCGCTGCACTATAGTGCGTCATAAAAAAAGAGGTGGTGTTGTCATTCTATTAGAGTCTTACTTGAAATGATTCTTACTTGGATTGATACTTTTATTAATAAAAGGTCACATATATGGGATTAATAATATTTATAAATTTATAATTTATTGTTATCATAAATTATGAAGATATTAATAAAAAAGTTTATTACCTAATTATATTAATTGTAATAATTAATAATAATAATAGTCCCAAGTTAAGAATTAATTTTTCCCACTTTATTCAGCTCATCCTTAATATATATTATATATATATTTCTCAAATTAAAAATATGTATGTATGAATTAATTTTACATATTTTAATATAATATATAGATTAAAATCTTTATTAATTTTGTTATCTGATTAATTCGTACTTACTTATATTTTATTTGAGAAACATTAAGTGCAAATATCCATATTTTATTATTTTCAACCATCCTAAAGAGCACAGTTTTGGATGTCATAATTAGGTGCATGGAGTAAATATTTGTGGGGCTTGTTCATTATTTATTATTTTATGTTAAAAATGTGATTTAAGTTGTTTGTGTTTTGATTCTTTTTTTTCTCGAAGTTAACTCCTATTTATTGGCAGAGCAATATTAATCACATATTTTATTTTCAGGAGTGAATATAAAGTGGGTAATCCTGTACACTTAAATGTTATTCAAAGTGCAGGAACTGCTTTACAAAATAAATATCCTCCTACTCAACAATATGTGACTAGAAGAAATGAAATAGCTTTACTTGATAAAAAAGTTGAATTGTTTTGTATTTATGGAGGAACGTATGTATATTAATTTTAATTATTAATTTTATTATTATTCTTAATTTCTAAAGTATGTTCTACTTGAAATTTGCAGTCCATTACCAGAAACTGTTTGGCTTAAAGATGGCAAACCAATTCAACCTAATGAGAGGGTAACTCAAGGAAATTATGGTAAAAGTTTGTTCATCCGAAAAGTCAAATTTGAAGATAAAGGAAAGTACACTTGTGAAGTGAGCAATGGTGTGGGTTCACTCCAATCATATAACATTGAGCTCGAAGTCATGGGTATAAAATATTTATTATTATTTAAAAGACAACTATTTTTAGTATACAATTAACCAAACTTATTTGTATTAACAGCCATACCATTTTTCACTGTGACTCCCAGGATCGTGGAAGGAGCTGAAGGAGAAACTGCAGTTATTAGATGCGAAGCAAGTGGTAATCCAGAACCTACAATTAAATGGATTCACAATGGTCGACCATTAAGTGAAGCGTTACCAAATCCTAGACGTTCTGTTACTGCTAACTCCATAACAATTGTAGATTTGACCAAAAATGATACTGGAAATTATGGTTGTAATGCTACCAATAGTCTTGGATATGTTTATAAGGATGTTTATATTAATGTGTTGGGTATGCACTTTGTTCTGAATAACTATCAAAATAATTTCTGATTTTAATAAGGAATGTTTGTTAGCTTTGGCTCCTGAAATTACTGAACCTCCTCGTAATGTGGAAACTGTTGATGGGCGTTCTGTAATTATTGGATGTAAGAACTTCGGAGTGCCAAAACCCCATGTAAAATGGACTAGAAACAATATTGAATTAACTGGTGGACGATATTTAACATTGGATAGTGGTGATTTACAAATAAAGTTAGTTTCATTCTATGTATTCAATTATTTAATATTAAAAATATTATTTTACTTGATTTATATTTTATATTTTAAGACCTTCTGAATACTACTAAACTGTTAGTTCTATCAATGCATAGTTCTATCACTTGCATTCTTGTGAAAATATAAATAATTTTTATTTTTAGTGCTCAATCATAGAATTGATTTAATTTTGTCAACATTTGTCCCACTAAAGTATTTCAGCGTATCACAAAAGACCATTTGAAATCTACTGTTATCCTATAAATTAATAGTGTTTTATTTTTGTGATATTTTAAAGAAATTCTTAAAGGAATAATTAGAATTTATTTTTCATTTCAATAGATTATTTTTTAACATAATTCTAAAATAAATAAATCTTCTATAAATTTCAACTATTTTTCTGTACATATTTTGTCAACTTCTAAAAAAAATTGTTTATCTGATGGTTATAAATAAGTGATAACAGATAATAATATATTATATTAAGTTATTATTTATGGTTGTCTTGAACACTTAACACTTATTTAATATTAAAAATATTTTTAATTTTACAGTGAAGTTGGCTTTACTGATGCTGGAAATTATACTTGTATTGCTACTAACAATTATGGAACAGCAAATGCATCGGGAAAACTTATTGTTAAAGGTACTTTAAATTTAATAATAGTTTATTATTATTATTATTTATAATAATATAATTATTGGATTTTTCCCATAGAACATACACAAATCACAGCTGAACCCGAAGACTATGAGGTTGTCGCTGGATCAATGGCCACATTTCACTGCACAGCAACAGCTGATCGCTCTTTACATTTAAATATTGACTGGTTTGCTAAAGATGAACCTATAAATTTTGACACGGAACCTCGATTTGTTAAAACTAATGATTATTCAATGACCATAACTAAGACTATTGAGTTGGATTCTGGAGTTTACACATGTTTAGCTAGGACTGAGTTAGATAATGCAACTGCTAGTGCTACGCTTATTGTTCAAGTATGCAATTAAAACTTATTTATTACTTATATACAAATATTTTTTTATCTTTAACCTATATATATATATATATATATATATATTTTTTTTTTCAAATAATTTTAGGACAAACCTAATCCACCTCAGTTGTTGGGAATCGCATGTAATAATAAAGATGCTGCAGTTAAATGGCAACCAAAAGGAGATAATCGAGCACCTATCTTGCGTTATACTATTGAGTATAACACTAGTTTTGCTCCTGATTCATGGTCTGTTGCATCCGACAATGTACCAGCATCTGACCAAACATATATTGTACCTATGACACCATGGGCTAATTTTACATTCCGAGTAATTGCGACAAATAAAATTGGCAGATCAAATCCATCTTTGCATTCTAGTGTATGCACCACACAACCTGATGTTCCTTATAAAAATCCAGATAACGTTGAAGCTGCTGGTACTGAGCCATCCAACCTTGTTATTACTTGGACAGTAAGTTTTATTTAATCTTTTAAATAATTTGTATAAATTATAAAATTTAACAATTCATTTAAAAAATTTAGCCAATGCCCAAAATAGAACATAATGCTCCTGGTTTAAGATACAGAGTTTATTGGAAACAAGACATACCTGGTCAAGTTTGGAATTCTGAGGAAATAACAGATTACACCAAAAAAGAATTTGTTGTAAAAAATCAACCAACATATCAACGTTATAAAGTAAAAGTAGTTGCATCTAATGAAAAGGGTGAATCAAATGTATCTCCTAAAGAAGTTGTTGGATATTCAGGCGAAGATAGTAAATACTGAATTTAAAATTATTTTTGAATTTTTCATAATTTCTTTTATTATTTGTAGTTCCTACTGAAGCACCTCAGAACTTGACTGTTTTAAATGTTACTGGAAGTAGAAGTGCAATATTGAGTTGGGAACCTGTTTCACCAGAATCTATAAAAGGCAACTTCAAAGGCTATAAAGTAAATACATTAATTATCTCTATATAAATTTGATGAAAAAATTATATTCGAATGTCATTAAATCTTATATTTATACCCAAATGATAAACATTATTGATAATAATAGAATTTCGCTGTTGTTTGACCACAATAAAAATTTGATTATTAGTATCTGATAAATTATATTTGAGTTGAGTTGTACTTGGTAGGATTGATTTAAGATTATGCCATTTAGTATCACAAGTAAAAGTGACATGACGTTCCCTTAATAATAATGGTTGCATCAGATAACATTATTGTATATTTGTTTTGTATGTGATTAAGCAAAAATTGAGTTTGGTATGTGACCTGTACTTGTGCTTACTTTTCTTTAGAATCCCATTAAAAGTATGATAATTGATTTTTAGTTTTTACCTATCTTGTCTTATTCTGTATAATGGCATCAATCTATTGACATGCAAGATAATTTTTTTTTACATTTTTCAACTGCTATATAAATAGTTAATTAATAATTGACTCTTAAATTATGTAGTAATTTTACAAAAAAAAATGGTTTTATTATTAGATAATGTTTTATGTTTATTTTTTTATTTATTTTTTTAATTTAATATCACCTATTATTACTTGGTGAAAAAATTCTTACTGGGTAGGTTATCACTTAAAATGTGAGTGTAGTTCTCATACAAAAAGATATTCCACCACTTGCCGTCATAAATGATTTTTAAACTCATAGAATTGACTTAAAATTAATATCAGTTACTCATAACAATTTTTTTAAATAATTGGTAATCTTTTACTTAACTGATATTGTATATGCTTTATTAAAAGTTTCTAATAAAATGTTAGATTATTAAATATTTAATGATTATTAATTCAGTAAAACTGTGTTCAATGGATCAGTGATTGCAATAGTTGTGATATATTTTGCAATAAATTTAAATTGGTAATATTTACCCAATATTATGTATTTACATATTGATATTAAAATATTTTAAATAATTTGCAGTGTCATTCTAGGTCCCTATTTATTATTAGTATACAAATTATGTATGTATAATATATTGTTATAGTATTAACCCAGTGTATAATATAGATTCAATTTTGGACCGAAAGAGATGGAGAAAATAATATGATTGAAGAACAAGTTAGTTCAGATACAACGACAGCAGAAATCAAAAAATTTTTACCGAATGCTAAACATATGGTGCGTGTTCTTGCTCACAACAGTCGCTTTAATGGGCCACCTAGTGAAACGATTACGTTTGATACACCTGAAGGAGGTAAATAATTTTTAGATTCTTAACGAAGTGAAGAAGCTTATGATTTTACAATGATGTTTATTTTTTTATTTTTTATTTTTTTTTCTCTTTCTGTAAACACTTTTTCGTATAGAAATACTTGTTCGAAAGTTTCGTTCAGTATCTCTATAGAACCTGAATCATACCCAGATGGTACTTTAGAGAGGTCATTTTTCCAATTTCTCAATACTTTTTCCAAGCGCGGTGAAAATATGTCGAAAAATTAATGAAAAACAGCAAAATATGCAGTTACTGGAATTTTCGTAAAATTGAAAATTTATTTTTACCATAACTTCTACAATAATGAAGCTAGATACTTGAAACTTTCACCAACTACTAAAAACGGTGAAAAAAACATTTTCTAACA
>JAIPRM010000319.1:0-14661 GCA_025469315.1 Stegophylla sp. TES_Ste_2020 | reverse complement strand
ACCAGGCTCGATTCCAGCCCGGCACTCCGAATTTTTGCATTTTTTTTTTCTTATATTATTAACTTCCTTCGTTCAGAATCGTTTTGCTGAAGAAATGATTTATCGTTTCTTTAAAATTTAATACGCCTGTCAAGAGAATACCACCCGTCGTGCGAAGTACACCCATCGTGCGAAGTATGTCCGCTTTTTAAAATTTAAAGATAGTTGTATATTATTATTAGTGAAAGTTTTATTGAAAATGCATAAATAAAAAGTGTACTTCGCTCGTCAAGTGGGATACTTTTGATGGGTGTATTGAATATTAAAGAAACGATAAATTAATTTTTTTCAATAAAACGATTCTGAACAAAACTTAAATTAATACACAATAATTATCAGTTTTGAAGAATTTAAGTTAAATGTTGAACTAACTTCATTTAGTTTTTTTCCAAGGTATTTTTATATTTATGTTGATCATATTAAAATACATACATGAAACATGATAGATAATACTTATATTGTATATTATATGCATTACCACATTAATAAAAAAAAGTTTTACTACCAAATTTTATTAATTCTACTTATTATGAATTACACATTTAAATTTTTTAAATATCCCAAATTTATCCTGAATCCAGATTTTAGAATGATTTTTTTCCATTTCCCGTCCCGACTCTTATTTGGCTTCCCAATCACCCCTATTAAATACTTATTATTTCACTTACAAGGTCAAGTGATGAAGTGTGAAGCAATGGTAACCCAACCCAGCCTATCATGCAACAGGCTGGGGTTCAATTCTAACCCGGATATTTTTTTTTTATTAACTTTCTTTATTCAGAATCATTTTATTGTTGAAATGGTTTATCGTTTCTTTAAAATTCAATAAACCCGTCAAGAGAATCCCACTTGATAAAATTATATTTAAATTGAGTTAAATGATGTTAAGTTCATTTACTGTTATTCCAGATATTTTGATGTACCAGTTGAGTGTAGTATTATGTGTACTATTGCTTTTTATGAAAAAATTATTTAATAGAATTACAAGAAAGTTTATTGTATCTTTTTAGTACCGGGACCTGTTAATGGAGTTGAAACTGAACAATGGGGTTCCTCTGCAATTTTGTTGAGTTGGAAAAAACCTGAACAAACAAATGGAGTATTGACTGGCTATGAGATATCATATGAATCTATGACTCAAAACGGTGTTGGTGAAAAAACTCAACGTCCACCTATTACAGATCCTAATCAGACTACTGCTAAACTAGCTTCATTAAAACCTGATACTAATTATAGAATTTATATTAGAGCAACTACCAAAGTTGGTGCTGGAGAACCGTACGTTTTTGTCTAGGTTACTTAAAATTTCTCCAAATTAAAGTCATTTTTATTTTATTTTCTTAATGCAGGTTTTTCATTGAACAACAGACCAAGCCTCCTTTGGCTGAAGGAACTGAACTGGATAAGCCTGTGTATTCTATTGAACATGTAGCTAATAATAATGTTTATGATACAGTTCGCGTTGAATGGCATCCAAAACTCGACGGTAACCCAGGATCACACTTCTTTGTAAAATACAAGTAAAACAAACATTTATAGTAATGTAAAATAATTACTGATATTTATTTTTATATTTATGTTCATAGACTTAAAGGTGATATTTTATACGAGGAGAGTAAACCTGAATTTGACAAGAATTATATCGATATAAAAGGTTTAACACCTGGAGAAACATACGAATTCATTGTGGTTGCTGTAGATGGTGATGCCATGAGAGAATCTGAAGTTGAACTAGTTGATGCAGCAACTACTAGTGGTACGTTTTTAAACTCTTATAATATTGTTGTGTGTGTGTGTGTGTGTGTATTGGAGCATTTAATATTTTTTGATTTGCATTAATGCAAAGTAAAAAGAAATTAATAGAATTTATTTTTATTCATGAATATATATATATATATATATATATTTGATTGAAGGCCTTATGATATAATTTTAAATCTGGTTGTTTGATAATATGTATGCCATTTATTTTATTTATTTAATTTTCGATGCATTTGACTTTTATATTTTATTTCTCATATTTTTGCTGTGCTATATTATCATTTTAAGCTGCTCAAGTTTAGACCAATATAATACTCTTATATATATTTGTCGTTTTAGGTCCCCAAATTAGGAGAAATGAAAATATGGCTACGTCAGGATGGTTTATCGCAATGCTTTTAGCCTTGTTGTTCCTCATCATGTTATTAGTTATTGTTTGTGTTGTAAAACGCAATAGAGGAGGAAAATATGTTGTACATGAATCTGAAGCAGCCCGTGGTCGACATGATTATCCAGATGAACCTCATTTCCATGAATACTCACAACCGTTCGTATTTTACATATTTTAATAAATTTTAATAAGCCAAAAAAAAAAAAAATGAATAATATAAGTGTGAATAATTTATTCTAGACTTGGCGGTGCAAAGAGATCAGGAAGTGAAAAACAATCTCCAGAAAGTGATACTGATTCAATGGCTGAGTATGGTGAAGGAGACACAGGTATATAATTTTTATTTTTTTGTTTACTTTAAAATTTATTTTTAGTGTTTAACCCATTTGAATGTTGCACTTTATTGTTCAAGTTTTCAATTGTTGAATATCAATTGTTTTATTTCATGTACAATGCATGTGTGATATAACAAAAATGAAAAAAAAAAATGTAATTAATTTGAATTAAGTATAGTTTGTAGTTATATTTTGTTGTCTTACATATTTTAACATTTATTGTTGAAAAACAGAGAAAATAATTTGTTCATTCTATATGTATACTTTTATAAAATAGGTATGTTATCTTAAAATTACAAATATTTTAAATATTTGACAAAATAATTGTATGTCATCATATTTTATTGCACTCCATTTTTATGTTGTTTAGTATTATTGATTTTCTTGCATGTTAGTCATTATTTTGTTTTCTCTTCCATTTCACACGTAGAAGGAATGAATGAAGATGGTTCTTTCATTGGCTTGTACGGTAAAAAAAGACAGGGCGAAACCACTTCAGCTGGTTTCGCAACACTTGTCTAAATGTGTGAGTAAATAAATGTATAATTTAATTATTCATTTCTAATAATTTTTTATATTTTTGTTATACAGCCCAGTTTACTGAAGATGGATCTTTTATTGGTCAATATGGTACTGCTAGAAAACGACCTCAACAACAACCCCAACTTCAACCACAATCGCCACTTCAAGCTGTCACTGGTTCGTCTTCTGCTGCCACCTATGTGTAGTTGTCAACAAATATTGATGACAAATTTACTCATTTGCCTAATTAAATATAAAATATTTTGATGCATTTTATAACAAATCTTTCCTTCCCCCCCAAAAAAAAACCCCAAAGCTTTTTATGTCAGTATTATTATTTATTATTTGACCAAAAATGCTTTAAAAAAATACCATGTTATTGTAAAGTTGCTATCTTTTTTTGTAACTATTGGTTGTATTTTTGTAACGTGTCTATTAATATGATGTTAGTATTTCCTTGTCTGTGATAAAACCTTAAGTCCATGAAAAAATTAACAATATTACTTTTATAAATATTAATGGCAGTTGAAAATTATTAGTATTACTATTTTTTAATACATTAAAACAATTAGTGACTTTAATTATATATTTTCATTAATCTCCAAACGTCCTGTACATACTAATAATAACAAAGTATTGCAACTATATTTTCATTCTATGCCATAGTCATTCTTTGGGTGGTTTATTGTTGTGATTCAACTGTTAATATTATCCATCTAAATATGCACATGCCTGCGCTTTATTCAACACTAAATATTTGTTATGTTTTTTATAGATTCTAATAATTTTGTATATTTTAGTATGTATTATTATTTTGTAATCGCTGATCAGTATTACTCATAAATAATGATGACATATATTTTTTTTTATCATTTTAATTTTACATTTATTACCGAACAAATTAAAAAACATCACACAAGTTCATGACAATATTAATATATATAAAAGATACACATTTATTTTATTTTTATAAATTTCAATTTAATTTTTTATTATAAAAATATAAACATTTATGATAATATATTTTTGATCAATTATTCACCCTCACCTTACACTACACTGCCCATTATAGAATATTCCTTGTTATTATATTTATATGAATAATTTTTTTTTATATACATATTTATGTAACGCATGCATTCCATTGATACACCTATAATATCTTAGTTAACTTATTTATATGTAAACAAAATTGTTCCCTTTTTATTTCTTTTTTTTTTTAATTTTATGTTAAAACTATTTCATTTTTATTTAAAAGTGTAACACATTATAAAGTGACTTGTTTACTCTGCCTTTTAATGTATTTAATGACACTTAATATTTTAGAATCTCACATTTAAAAATAAATCAAGCACTGGTATTAATAAGTAGCCAACTTAGCTGTAGGATATATATTTTTTGAAATAAAATTTACCTGTGCCCTATTATTTTATTTTTATTATTTATTTATTTTTTTTCTTTTTACTCAAAACTGTTATTTTAAGTTTATATTTATATTTTATATCTACAGTATTAATCTTTAATATAATTTTGTAATTTTTAATTAATTAGTTGGTTATGCTAAAATACCTAATTAAATGGCCAAGGTAATGCAATTTGTGTTTTTTTTTTTGTTAAAATTTTCTAGTAAATTTATGTACTTCAATAGCTAAAATATCATAAATATTTGTACGTTCTTAATCAAATTTTAAGTAGTTTACTGGTAGCTCATTATTCTAGTTGTCATAGACAATGCAGAAAAAGATTACAATGTACAAATGATATATTTATACATACATAGTCTATTAAAGTTAAGAAACTCTGTCTGCAAATAGACGATGCCTATAGTTACCTCCACTAAACCAAGATAATTGTCAGACGAGAATTGTCTATTCTCCTGTTCTGTCGACGATGTACGATTAGTGTTTTTCTCTACAGTAATGTCCGTAGTGAAGTCATTTTAATGTGCAGTAGTGAGTTGATGACTGTGTTTCTTAACTTAAATAGAGTATGCTATAAATGAAATTATTAAATTAAAAAGTACATAATTTTACTACCTGTTGAATCTGAGGGATACATGAACCAAAAATGTTTTCTTTTTATGTAATTTTTTCGCGCAAAATTTCAGATCAAATCTCAAATTGAATTTTAAAATGAAATTTAAACATTACTTATGAGTTGAGAAAATTGAAAATTAACGTTAACTCATCTTATGAAAATAATGTTATATAAGTTGCAATTGGTTGATACATCTCTTTGATTTTATGTTCGCATTTTATTGATCATTGAATATTATTCTTACTTTAGGTGATATTTCATAGTTCAACTTAACTGACAATAATTACAGTACATCACAAATTGCAAAATAAGTAGTATTTGGACATTATATACTGGGTGTCCCCGGTACGATTTGACAAATTCAATAACTTTTGTTCTATTTATAACTAAACTTTTTTTTATTTTAAAATTATTACCACACAGTAGTAATGTACAATTTTTTTTAAGACCCAAATTTAAAATTTTATACTAAAGTTAAAAAAAAAAAAATCCATTTTGTGAAACTAATTTTTAGAAAAATATTGGTATTTAAATTTCTAATAAAAAGTAAGCCATTCATTTTCTAAGAATTTTTTAGTTATAAAATTAGTCATGAAATCACCAATTGATATCATAATATTACTATTATGATTTATTTGACAAAATTATAAAACTTCACTAAACAAAAAAATGAACAAAACCTTAATTACATATTTAATCGACAATATTTTTCTAAAAATTAGATTCACAAAAAATAACTATTAATTTTTTTGTAAATTTGTAGTATTTAATTTGAAGTTTGAAAATTTTGGGTCCTAAAATAAATATATAAGTAATAATTTTCAAAATTATTAAAAGAACAATAGATATTGCATATGTCAAATCCTACTGGGACACCCTGTATACACTAAAACTAATATTTGTATAGATTTTATTTTATACAAAATAATATTTTCTGCCAAAAATGATGACTGATTTTAAAATCGTAAATTAAATGTTTTATTAATTTAAAAAATAAATGATTTGAAAATTTTTGAGTTACCTTCCAGAAACTGTTTACCTTCAATAATTGAGCATTCGATTAACTTACGTTTTAATTCTTTTTGGCAGAAAATTAAATTATGGTAGAAAATGAAAGATTTTATTTTTATTTTATAGGTGAGGGGGAGATAAACACGGAGGAGAATGAAGTACAAAACACAAACTAACAGTTACTTGAGAGTAGTCTTTATTTTTTTATATACTTGTACTTTGTATTTTATCAAAATGTACTCTGTCTTGCATTTCGTAAGTCAGTTGTAAATAATTAATAGTCAATGATGAGTTTATCCATTTTAAATGGTTGTACAAATTAATTGACTTGTGTAATTAGAACATAATATCTTTACACGCGCAGAAATTGTAAAGGAAGTCTAAGTCTCTCGACCTGATAGTCATTACGGGAATTTAAGTGCCAAATAATTTTCATAGACATAAATATTGTAAATTTTGCTTTAGAAAAAATGTTATTTTTCAAAGAACTTGAATTAAATAAAATAATTTGTGCTAAAAAAAAAATGTATAGAATTTGTCATACTTAATAGCTGTGTTTTGTTAGATGATTATAATATGAATATAAGTATCAAGTTTTTTGGAACGACTTTATTTATAAGATTGTCATGAAATGTTGAACTATATACTGTTTGTTTATTTTGAGAGTCTATACCTATCGGCATTTTCGGCTGTAAGTCGATTCTATTGGTTTTACATCGGTATCGGTGTTTTCTCAAAATCAATACTTTCTGAAAAATAAGTTAATTCGCATGTACTAAATTAAATTGTGATTAAAGAAGATTATGTCTGTTGATTATAAACTATTTTTCTCAAACAATGAGTTCCTCTTAAGTTGTTTGTAAAAAAATTAGTTTATAGAAAAAATAGATTTTTTTTTTTATATAGTTAATCATTTTTATTTTTATTAAAAAAGAATTGTAAGTCATTATTATTTTAATTATCTTCTGTAAAAAAAAAGTTTTCTTTTTAAATAATAAATTAATGATAATTTATGTTTTGAAGTATTAAAAGTTCATTTTGAAATAGTCATAATTAGTTTTTATTATCATTATTAATATTATGTAATTTTTCTTGTGTAATTCTCATTTGGAAGGTAGTTCTTATATTAATATTCTTGATATCTCAGTAAAAAATTAAAAATGATTTAAATCAACATTTTACAAACATGTATCAGAAAAAAGTTCTATCAGCTAACTCTAGTCAATTGGATTTCATTTTTGTTTTGAAAAAATAAATATATAGTACTTGTACTTTACTTCTACTTCTTCTCGTTTGAATATCTATTTTTATTTAACCAAATTCTCATAATATATTATGTACAAATTGTTGGTCATTGATGTTTAGTGTGGCTTTTGAAAAGAAAAATATTCATTATTAATGATGAAATGGCATAGTAATTTAAATTGGACAAAAACATACAATTTTATTGGAACTACCTCGGTTAACGTAACGAATAAAAAGCCGGACATACATTGTACCACAGGTATTCTTCGCTTCTCGTGGGTGGGACTTGATGGGTATGTTTAATTTTAAAGAAATAATAAATTGTTTCTTTAATAAGACAATAATTTTGAGTGGAGCTTCAACTCATACAAGACAACTTTATTTTAAAATCAAAGAATTTATTATTGTAAAAAAAAGAAAATTAATTTTTTACTCGGCCTATTTTATATCACTTTATAATTAATTTACTGAGAACAAGAAAAATTAAATTACGAGAATAAAAAAGTGTTTTCACATATATTAAAAATGTTCTTTACCAAAATATTTTCTACCAGTACTTAAATTTTGGATTAAAATAAAAAAAAATTCAAAGGCGTTTTTTCCAAATTTTGAAACATGTTGAAAATTTCAAAAAAATGATCTCTCTAAAGTACCTACCATCAAAAGCCTAATAATTCTTATTCTAAAAATCACTGGTCGAAACTTTTGGATCAGTGTTTCTGTACAAAAACGTGTGTACAGAAAAATAAATAACACTTAAAATCAAAGTAGATAAAAATAATGATATTTAGGTTCTGAGTTTGTTAACTCCACTCGGAATTTGTTCTCAATAACTGTTTCACGACATGAAATTTTATGTAATAAAATTAACATTAGCCATAAATTTCATGAAATACATGTAAAACGAGTAACAACAATAAAATGTACAATATTATTTTTACTGATCGGTGGGAAAGTCTGTTACTTACCATAACAAGACGCGAGGGGGGGGGGAAAGAGTGAATGTCCCATCAAAATCGAAAAGGGTTGGCAACAACTTTACTACTTACTACACAACTGAGCAATCTCAAAATCAATTACACTGTGTAATATTCTCTTCTTGTCCTCTTGCGATTTGCATTGACAAAGTCCAGTAATGGTATATTGAAGTGAATTTCCCGGAATGTAGGGGAAATTAAACGATTTAATTGAAATTTCCTGAATTCAGTAAGTCACTAGATTTTAAAAGTAAACAAAATAAAAAGTATTTTTTTTTCTCTATTGATATTTTATAATCATTGATTTTATAATATTATATATTTATATATTATATAAAACCAATGATATTATAATAGATAATAAATTAATAATATTCATGTATAGCTGCTGATGACGATTATAAATAAATTTAAATCGTTTTAATCGTGGTTTGGATAGGTCAGCAGTAACTGCTGCTGCAGCAGGCTGCTGATGACTTCTTTTAAAATCGCAGATAATTATTATACTATAGATATCTGTGATTAAAATAAAGACGGTGGTTATCAATAATTATTATAGTTAATGACCATGTTTTCTGAGAATTTGCGAATTGTGGTGTTATGAATAGAGAAAAATAGGATAATACTATTATAATATAATATTCCAATTCTAGCTACACAGTTGTTAATAAACACGTTTTTATTATTATTATAGTATTTAAAATATTACTATAGTGTCTTCTAACCGTGGTTAAAAATTTATTTATTTTATCATGGAATCTGAAAATGAATCGTCGTCATCCAGAACGTCTAATTCGAAAAAAAAACAGCTAAGGCGCACTAAACTGACCAACGAAGAAAAGAAAAGGAAACTGCAAGTGAAATATTTTATGTTATGAAAAAATACTTGGGCAAAAATAACACACCAATGCCAACACGGTAATATTTAAGACAAATTCACGTTTAAAATCCATAGACCAAATAACTATAACATCATCACGTCCACGTTAAAAACATATTCATTTATTTTTTTTTCCTCAATAACCAGTAGTTCTCTAATGAAATACTAGAGGTCAGTAGCGGTGCAGGGAAATTTTGACTAAATACAGGATATTTTGAGACACACTGTGAGAATTTCACCATTTTTAGCCCATTTACCATCATTGAATTTGAGACCACAGTCCGTCCACTCGAAACAGTGATAACAATTACCGCTTTTATGGTAAAGTTTTAAATTTAAAAAATTTTTTTTCTACTTTCGACAACTACGCACGGGGGGTTTCAGAATTGTTTACTTATTGTTCAAATTTATTTTGTAATTTTATTAATGTTCGTTCGTTTATTTATTTTAGAAGTAAATTTCAAGAAAAATATATTATAGTAAAAAAATCAATTTTAATTTACACGAGATAATTTGGCTATATTATCATGTTAGTGGCGAGTTCAATTATTCAAGCGTGTTCATCTTTACCAGCGTCCCCCACTAGGATTTTAGAAAGGGTCAAATTATAACTTTGAAAATGTGACTCGCGTGTATTTTTAATGATAAAGAATAAAAAAAAACATAGAAATGTATAAATTATAATATTATACTAATTAATTATAACTTAATAATTTATACAGTTATGTAGTTACAATGTCACAAATAATGTATAGTTCATAAAAAATGTATTAGAATAGTATACATAAAATAATATTAAAATAGTATTTGTTTTTTTTTTTTTTATTTAAAATTGTATAAGAATGTTCAGATGTTGATGGACGGATACCTCTGTGTTTCTTTTATTATTTGATTAATGTCCACGGGTGATGTTGATGTTGACAACCGCAGTAAATCGTCCAAATGTGCATCGGTTAAGCGATTTCTATAAATGTTAGTTTACTAAAAGTAGCTTCACACAAATAAGTTGTACCGAAAAATGTTAAAATTGCTCTAACGTTTGGTAAAAGGGAATGATGAGACTGAAGTTCTTCAAGTGTATTCCAAAATTCTATTGCATTGTTTTTACCATTAAATATATTATCTTTTAATGTTATGTCCTGCTGTAAATCTATATTAATTCGCTTTTCAATAAACCGACATGGCAATTAAAAATATTAATTTCAAATATATTATCTTTTGTATTTACTGCCCATGGATTTTCGATAAATCGAAATGCATTTCGAAATTTTAGAATGTAATTTCAGTTGTAGTGTGGGTCACACAAAATCCGATAAAGGGCCGCCGCATGCGGCCCGCGTTGTGGGGAACGCTGATCTATACGGCTGATATCATGGTCCCCGCAAAACTCAGGGTTCGCACTGGAAGTGACAGCAGGCCCTAGCTACGGGGGGGCCAGAGGGGGCGTTGCCCTCCCTAAACCCAATCTTTGCCCCCTCTAAGAATATTAAAAATATTAGAAAGGCTTTTTGATAGGTATGTCTTTTTTAGCAATTCTCAGTCTTTTTGAAACCGCGACCCCCTATGGCCTATGTTCATCATTTAATTATCTAAATAAACCCTAATTTAAGTTATATTTTCAATATTTAATATTATTCGTTTCGTATTTTTTTTTAAAATAAATGTATTATTGTAAATTTCCAAAATGTTTTGTTATAGGTACATGTATATTTGATGGAAAATTATAGTTGTGTTCATTTAATGAGATGTCAGTGTAAAAATAAATTAAAAATTGCATAAATATTGTTTTTATATATAATTCCCCTTCCCTCCTAAAATTGGTTTGCCCCACCTGAAAATTTGGTCTGGCTACAGGCCTGAGTGACAGTGTCTTGATATCGGAAGATATCAAATTATGTTACGTTGAAAAATGTAAGGTTTGGAATTATTACGTGTTTGTCGTCACCGGTTTAAAACGATCTATTGTTTTATGATCATAGATTTTATGAACGATCTATCATTTTATGCTCGGTCACTTGTGATCAATATACGCGATCTGCAATATGCGGATTTACCTAACGATCTTCATTGCAACGTTGTCGTATTTTCAGAACTTTATGTACCACCTACAACCCTAATTGTTTTACTTATTCATATCGATGTCGGTTAAATTTATTAGCCTTTGCCCCCCAAATGTATTATATACCTAAATCGGTAAATAATTATTACACTCTGCTCTTTCACAAAACTCCTCTGGCTACTAACACTTGCCGCATCCAATCACTCTGCGAGCACATGTTTTATTACATCTAAACAACCACGACAGATAGTGGTTAATAAACATCATAGTAAGAGTAAACATCACCAGCTTTTTCGCTTCGTTCAGAATCTAAAACGAGTTGATTATTGACTCTTAAACGCGTTGTAAATTCATTAAATATTTTGGTATTTTGGTTTTGGGGGTCAGCTCCTATTTATATAAATAAAATTCCAATGATCATGATTTTTCATGATCATTGATATGTTAGGATAGTGATGTGCCACTAGGAATATTCCCCGGGGAATGTTCCCGGGAACAAGAAATATTCCCAAACCTCTTGGGAATATTCCTTTAAAAAAATGTAATAAATTAAACTATTATAACTGTATCGGGGTAATATGAGTTTAAGACAGTTGTAGGTAGTAGAGAAACCCTATTATACGCTCGTATAGTTAGTGTACCAGCTACTTCATTTCTCAACTACTCTGCTTATTGTTAAGCCTAGTAATAATAATTACAAATATTGTTTTTTTATTATTCAATTTAATTATACAATCTTTACACTCACGACTAATAAAATTACATACACGTCTTAAATTAGATTTACATTGAATAAATATTAATTTTTTTTTTTTTAATTACCCAAATGTAGAGCTTTTCTCCAATAATGTTTTTGGTAAAAATGCATTTGTCATTCGGATCAGTCACAGTTATAAATTGAATTGAACATTGAAACCATAGGCGCAGTTAGAAGGGGGCTTGAGGGGGATATGCCTCCTCAAAACTGCTCATAGCCCCCCCCAGAATTTTTGAGAATTAAATAAGGTTAATGCCTTTTTGGGAGGCTAAATTAATAAAATAAACATATTATTAACCCCCCAAAAATGTTTTCCAAGTTGCGCTAATGATTGAAACATTTATTTAGAACAATATTTTCCCCATCTCAGGAATATTCCTGGAAATATTCCCCCCGGGAATTTTCTGGAAATAAATTCCCGGGAATTTGCACATCACTAGGGGGGGGGGGAACAAATGACGAAAATTCCCGTCACCGACGACGCGACGTGATTTCGTCACGGGTCTCCGCCAGGTGGAAACTCCACTCATAGATGGCGCTGATCACGGCCAACGTTTTCGACGGCTGTTCGACGCTCGAACACTCGTGAATCGCGTCCGTTTCGAAGCGAACTCGTTTCGAGAGCGTGACGGGGCTGCCACTCGACGCAGGTCGACCGGTTGCCCGCTAAGCGCGGTGGCCGCTTCGGCGGTCGTTGGGCCCGGAGCGTGGGCCTCGGCTTAACGGGCCGTACGGCCGTCGGACAGCATAAAGGGCCCGTTCGTCCCTGAGTCGAGCATACTTACCTGGCGCAGGGGTCAACCGTGATCAACGAGGCGGTTCCCCCAGGGTGAGGCCCGACCATTGCACCGCTACCGGTCGGGCTGACCCCTGTGAGTATCTCTTATGTGGATACCTCGAGCGTATAATTTTTGGTAGCTGGGACTGCGTACGCGCGGTCCCTCACAATTTGACGAACAATTTTTTTAATAGTCGTATCTCTTCTACCCTCTTTCAAGAGAACCGATTTGTGTTTTGAAATTATCTACCCTTGAGAGTTTCAAAATAATAAATGAGGTGTCTCTTCTTCGGATTCTCAATGATCTTGCGGCTGTTATAAGGGCTATTAAAAACAACCCATCCTACTTAATTAATAATAATTGATTACAAATATTAATTAAAAATTGAAAATACGTGTATTCGTGAGATTTACGTATTATGTAAACAACGAACGATTTTGGCTTCAAGTAAGTATAAATAGTCATTTTGTTTACAATATGAATAACCACGTGCTGAAAAACGTAAAATTTTAGGCACAAACTTGAAAATCTTAGTTTATTCATTATTTAAATAAATAAATATTAATATAGGCAGCATGAATTCAATTCTAGGGACTGCAGGCACGTAGCCAGGAATTAATAGCTAGGGTGGCCAATTTTTGGTCAAAATCAAACTAGGGTGGCAAATGTTAACGAAACTTAACTCTATCCCGCGATGAAAAAAAAAAACAAGACAACCGCATTATTATCATGCATAAAATTTGAAAATAACAAGTAAATCTTATTTCAAACATTTTATACGTTCATAACTTCATAGCAATATTTCTATACTCATTCCAATTTAACCAATAGCTTCTGTACTACATTTTTAATTTAATACTTTAATTCTCACTCCTATCACCAGTAATTTCCATTCATCACTGGGATAGATGGGCACACGATGAGCAGAAACAGGTATCAAAATATCATTGTAACAATGTACCTAATATAATTGTAATGATTGTTATGTTATAATATTATGCTGAATTAAAAAAATATATAAAATCAGAATTATTTGAAGTTTATATCCTTCCTCACAATGATTTTTGTTCGACTTGACATTTAATGAACGTTTAATTTAACCTAAGTATATCAACAAAACAGTTGGGGTGACCAGTAGGCAGTAAACTGCTAAGGGTGGCTCGGCCTCCCCTTAGCTACGTGCCTGAGGGACTGTGAAGTGAATAGTAATATTGAAATAAACATTGAACGTAAATTTTAAAATCTTTAAAGTGAGACTAGTTTGAAGTTAATCACTTGAGAAACTGACAGAAATTTAGTGAAAAACGTAAAAAAATCCCGAAAAAATTTTTTCCTGTAATATTTAAATAGGATAATAAAAAAGCGTATCCTCAAATCTATTTCTAGTAATTTTTAAGGTAGAAATAAAGACTTTAAAATACTGTTGTGCACGGTCTGTTCAGTTTCATTAACCAAAAGTTAAACTTCGATATGAAAAACTAAGTAAATATAAGACAGAATTAAATAAATGGTTAATAAAACAAATATCAATTATCTTTGTAAATATTGTTAAAATTATCCTCTATATTATTTTGATTCGTTGTTTTTTAATTTGTATTTTATTTTTATATTAATAATACACGAACGTATTATTATTATTATAAGTATGTACTTAGAATAGTACAACGAGAGTATACTCAGTGGGGCCCATTATTGTGTTGAATATATATATCTATATAACGATAATAAACTGCAATTTAATGAAAGCGCAGATGTATGTTAAAAAAAAACCGGACATACTTCGCACGATGGGTGTACTTCGCACGACGGGTGGTATTCTCTTGATGGGCGTATTAAATTTTAAAGAAACGATAAATCATTTCTTCAGT